>PXIH01S0015751.1:13209-23711 GCA_003024985.2 Euperipatoides rowelli
ATTATTATTATTTTAGCCATTTGATTTTATTTGCAACAATCTTTTTATAAATAGTCTAATTAAAAAACTAATGTCCATAAATTTCTGTTCCTGGCAAAAAATTGTAATTAGTTACAACTTTCAGTTCCTTGTATTTTTATGTAACTAGTTCCCTTCCCGTTCCTGAAAAATGTTACGGCTGTTAGTAACTCATTCCTTTGTGGCCGTTACTAGCCAACTCTGAAATTATTAAAACCCATAATAAATGAAGAAGTTAATCCTGCGATGATAAAGATTAAGGAAAAGCAGAAGCAGTATTATGACAAGCACACCAAGGAAAGAAGATTGGTAGAAATAGATGACAGCATATTGGTGAGGCAAGGCAAAACTTGGGAACCAGCGGTGGCTGAAGAAAAATGCAAAACACCAAGATCTGTGATAATAAAAGATCTGCATGGTCGTAAATACCGAAGAAATGAAAGAAATATTAGAAATTCTTTAAATCCACCACCAAGAAAAATGGAGATTTAAGACACTGGAGATGAACTGGTTATACAGAAGGATAATATTGGTAAAAATGTCCAACAAACCTCAGTAGAAAACCAAATGAGTGAAGTTACACCTACCTACACTACAAGAGCTGGAAGACCAGTGAGAAAACCATCATAGCATAATGACTATGTTTAAATGATAAAGTGAAGGGTTAATAAAAATCTCAAGGAGGTTTAGCGAGAGACAACATGTACAGTGAATATCAAGCCATATTCTGTATGAGTGTTACGTGGCGCTGAAAGTGGCACCGGAAGTGGAGCACCATACAGAAGTGTTATTGGTTCGTGTGTTACGAGGATAAATTTTAAGATTATTGTGTTAGATCTAAGCCTATTTAAAGACTAAATGTTAAGATGTTTAATAGTAATGTTTATGTTATTGTTAGAGTACAATAAATACTCTTATGAAACTATAATGATGTCTGTGTTTGAACATTACCTCAAAATATAATAATGCTGATAATAATATTAGTATCCGCAACAGCAAGTGGCACAGTTATAACTCCTGTGACCAATTGTGACAGACTAAATTTGACTCGCTCATTAGGGCCAAGGTTAGGACTGTTACAGAAGCATTTACAATGTCATTTTGAGGGTCTCTAAAAAAATACATAACCTGCAAAATAATTTTAAAGTATTATTTGTTAATATAATAAATATTTAAATTATTTTTAATTAATATGAACTGGTTATAAAAGTAACAATAATACCTACTGTATTTCTTTGGAACATATCAGTCTTTACTTTCATGATGTGTCCCATGGTCATCACTGCATACTGACCTGAATTATTTAAAAACTTATTAAAAGCTGGCTGTTTAAAATAAAATTGGAATCATTTTATTGTGTCCCTTAACAATCTTTCCTCCCATGACATCCTTAGGTTTTCCTATAACTAAAATTTTTATAAGAGTTTATGCAAATCTGAATTAATTTCCTTAAAAAAATATACTGTAAATACAAATGTAGTAACTTACAGCCTAAAACAAGTTTATTAACTAAGCTTGTTTGTTTCTTCAACATTTTTAAGATGGTGATTTTTTAAATTTTCTTTTCACTTTGGTTATTCCTGCATTTTTTTATAATAATGTTAAATGCCAAGAAGCTGAATAACATAAATTTTTGTTTTTTCTCTTGTATTCTTTTTTTTTTTTTTGTATTTTCCAAGTCCGTCATTTCCCATTTTCTTAATTTCCTTTTCCTAAGACTATTTCTTCCTTGCCCTTTAGCATCTCCTTCCCTCCTACTATTACTCCATGTACTAGTTTATAGGTCTATTTAGTCTTTATCCCCTTTTCTTTGGCCAATCTGGCCTTCATGATTTTGAGTGTCAGATTATTTCTCCTATCCTCGGTACAAAGGGTGAATTTACATTTCCTATTATTACCCGATTTATTTTATTATCTGCATTAACAATTGCTAGGTGCAAATTTATCCTATAATTCCTACTTTTTGCCAAATTCATTCCCTATGTGTGCTACTCATACTTTCCTATATGACCCCATTGAGGTTTAGGCAGGCAGTCTCGTGTGGGGGCTTATCCATACTAAGTTAATTTTTCTCTCGTTATTTGTCCTTTTTATTCATGCTATTCTATTCTAGGGTTATTTTTAGTAGTGGCTTGATCTTTAAACTAGTATTTACTTGAATTATGTGCTTCTAGGTTGGTGAATCTGCTGAGGTGTTTGACTTGATGACTATGGAAATCTTAATTATTAATAGTAATAATATTAGTATAGAAAATAAGTAATACTGTATAATGTTTATTAAAAAGACTAAATATTTTTGCCTATTTTGTATTAATTGAATATAACTGTATATTTTTTTTTTAGGTCATAGAAGTAGTATTGGTCAAAGTACTGAATCTCATTTTGCTTCCACGAGGCATGAAGGTTTTGGCGAAGTTGTCCGTAGTAGGATTTTAGCTGGAAACTATTTTTTATTAAAAAGGTATGTTATTTAAAGTATTGAAATACTGTAGATAAACAACAATACATGAACCTAGCTTTAGTAAAAGCAATTTTATAATTTCTGATTTAGACAAGAAAGAATTGTGGACAGTAGAAAATAAATTTTTGTTCTAAAAATATAATGGACCACACAAATGAAGCATGTAAATATAGTACTATAGTGGGTTTCTATCCATAATTCTAAATATTCCTTCTTTAAAATAGAATTTTGTTGTGTATGAAACTGATTAGGTTATGCTAAATTAATAAATAAATAGCCTAATAGTTAAAGCTCACACAGACAATAGTAAACGCTTTGGTGTATGAATTATCATTGAAATATAATACTAATGTTTTTTGTAACAATTTGTTACCTCTGCCACCAAGTTTAAAAAAAAAAAATATTAATGTTCAGTTAGTTATTAATAGAATAAGTAAACTTTAAAAAATTAATAATTGAGATTATATTATCAATTTGGGATTAGTTATTTCACAATGAACATTATTATGATTTAGCATTGTATTGAAAAGCTGAGAAATGTCTATGAAACCAATTTAAATTTAATAGAATTTATTAACATACAGTATCCTTAAACATATGAATTCAATATTTTACTTTAACATTGGGAAAATGTGGCAGGATGAGGGGAGGGGTAGTCTATAGTTAGTGGTCTGGAGAGATAGTGAATGTATGGTGATCCATTTGAGAGTGTTTCATGGTGGATTGTGATGAAGTTAAAGTTACAAAGACAATGCTTTGGACACTGCAAAACCTAGGTGAAATTTAGGTACTATTGTAATCACAATGAAATGTGGAAATCAGCAGAGAGAACATTTTTGGGTGTTGCTTTACATCCTGGTTTTGGATGTTTTGTAGTTGAGGTTTCTTAGCATTTATTTATTCATTGATTGATTATTTATTCTAGATGGATGTTTCCGGTAGCTATTTCTGCAGGAATGATGTGAAATTTTCTCAGTCCTGATAGTTCTCAAGAAAAAAAAAGTGGGTGTCTTCTTTGAAGCAGGAAATGAAAGTTTCTTCTTTTTATGATTAAATTATTTTCCACATATTGAAATTTAGATAAGGAATCCGTGTTACAATATGGGCTTTTGGAATTGAAGAGAAAAAAAATCAATTCTCTCCAGCTATTTTAGTAACACAATAAATATAAATAGTTCTTATAAGTCTTTTTTCAATAAATATTATTAGCAACACGTTTATAGTTAATCAAAAAAAGTCACTTTTAAATACAGGTACTGTAGATATATCCTTTAACCTATAGGTTCTTTTGGCACAGAGGATTAAACATCTCATTAATAAAAATAAAATAATTATTTTTATTTAATTATTTTACAATGTCATTTTGTAACTACCTTTATATTCATAATTTAAAATACACATCAAACAGTATAACAAAATAATGTTAGACCATTTTTAAAATAAAATAAATCATTTGTTGGTTTCTTTCATTAAACAAAGAGAATTAAAATACCCAAAGCTATTCTATTTACAAAAATACATACAGTAGGCTATTCAGTGTAAAGAATATTGTGACACTGGAAATGGACTATGACACAATGTAAAGAAAGCCAAAAGACAAAATTTCATTGTCACAAATGTAATTGTGAAAAAATAATATACAAAAGCAATGCAAAAATTCTTTGTTTAGTTTGATAAATGGTAAATCCGATTAAGATAATGGGTTATTTAATATTATATGGACAATATTATGAGTAGTTAAAGATTCATGGCAAAGAGAGTGCCACTTTTCTATAAGATTTATAGAAGAAGAAAAAAATATGTAACATATCAAGATAATTTATTCAAAAGAATGGTATGAAAATTAATTAGGGTTAGCTAGGGTAAAATATGTTTCTTGTGTAAATTAATATATTTTATTATTAGTCAATTTAGCAGTTTAATATTAAGTAATATAAATTAAGAAATAGATAGTTTTAGTTAAATGAGGTAGTTTTTCATTATGTCAAGAATCATCATCTACTTTAAATTATGCTTGCAAACTTGTGTTCTAAACTGAAATAGCATTCACATGGAGGCTACAAAATCCCCTTCTTGAAATGTTTGGATCTTGGTATGCTTTTAAGGGAATATGACAGTTTAATATGTAAAAAATTTCTTCAATCAATTTAAATCAGGTGAATTCAGAGCAATATGATTGCATAGGAGGTTTAAAGAAAATTTCCAATGATTGAAAGTACCATATCTATGAACATTATTGGTGATACAAGAAAATGTTGTGTTGGCTGAAGTATATGAACCATCGATTTTGATTAAGATCCAACAGTTTGAAACAATTTTTACATATACAGTAATTTAAATTATTATTACCAAAACCTTTTTTGAACTTTGTATATGACCCATAACATGACTATAATTTAATAGTAAAACAACTATACGACTGGGTTTTATTGTGTGGAGTGGGAGAGTATACTACAGTATATTTATTTAAATATAAGATACCATATTGTACATAACAAATAATAGGCTAAGAACTGTTATTTCTTAGTTGAGTTCTAAAGTTAAACTGAGATGTTCAAGCCAAGTCAGCTGATGTGGAAAATTCTAAGTTTGCACTAGGGTAGTGCAGAAATTACATCCAAAATATGTGCACCTATACTTTTAAAAAAGTATAGCGATGAGTCGTGTTTTCCAAGGGAATTTTTTTTGTGTGTACTTTTCCTTAAATTAATCTTTAACTACTGTATTTATAATTGTGAATATGTTGCCCTCTATTTTGATTTATTGATTATTTATAGTATGGATATTTTTAATAATCTTCATCCTACAATTAGTGAAGTTTTATTATAGGCAAGTTTATAAATTTAACCTATATTAAAACTTATTTTTTTATTATTTTAATTTAATGAGCAATTTTTGTGTAATTTGAAATTTTAAAACTATAAGCAGACAATATTTGCTTTTACAGATATAACTATTCCAAATCTTTCTTTGATTAATGATTATTTAAATATGAAACTATTTATTTTTTTCTTAATTCATTATATTTATTGTACCTAAATCCAATTTTTTCTTCAGGAATTATGAGAAACACTTTATGCAGGCCATGAAGCTGCGTCGATTAATTGCTGATGATTTCCGTCATATATTTGATGATGGTGTTAACGTTCTTCTTACTCCTACAACTCTTGGTGAAGCCCTACATTATAAAGATTATATTTCTTTAGACAACCGAACACAATGCCAGTTGCAAGACATTTTCACACAACCAGTAAATATGGCAGGTAATGATGTTTTGTGCCGTTTTTTTTTTATCCTTATATTAGGCTAATAAATGATAGAGCTTTTTTATTTTACCTTAAAATACTTTGAATATTGAAATATGTAAAGTTACTGTATTAATTACTTTTAGCAACTGCTGAATTTCATAGGTGTCATATATTATACTGCTGTGTATATTAAAGACCTACTAGGTTTTCTTAGGTTATTTTTCTCTACTGGTTTGATCTGATAGTCAACCTTTCCCCTGCTCACTCTTTCCAACATTCATTACTTGCAGTCTAATGATATTTTTAACTAACAAAGAGGAATGTTTTGAAGATGTAAGTGCTATAGCTAGTAACCTTACACATAATGCAACAATATTTGCTTTTAGATATATAAGTTCTCAACCATACTGAACATAAATCAATATCTTAGCTATTTAGCTGAAAAGTTATTATAATATTTTTCTTTGTAAATGACAAAAATTATTTCTGAAATATAAGAAATTAATATAATTAATAAGTTAGTAATTTTTTATTTTATTATAGCATAAATGTTTTAACTAAGTTAGAGTATTTAAAAATATTTTTTATTTACTAGGCATTTTATTACTATGCCTAAGAGAGGAGCTAATATCTTCTTACCTTCTTAAATACTTCATTATTAACCTTGTCACACTATAATAAATTATAATTAAAAAAAAGTATACAGTATCTAAAAAAAAAAAAACATCCAGAACAACAGGACAAACTTTTTTTTTTTAATCAAAGAAGTTCGCCTCGTTATCCTGGATGTTTTCTTCTCTTAAAAATAGCCTGCAGTTAAAAGATTGTTCTTCACTTTAAAAAAAAAAAAGGATTTTTGGTTAACATAGCAGTGGAATTTCAAATCATATACAGTGTAAAATTCTATATTAATACATAGGATAATTCCTAAAGTTTATAATCAATATTTTTTATTCAATATGGATTTTGCAATGACATTGTGTCAAGCTTATCTCAGAGAAAAAAATTGGGAGGATTTTTATCCTAATCCATCACTGGGCACTGCCAATTGATCATATGAGTGCATCAGTTACAGTATCTTAGACAAATTACTCAGTATGTCTCTGTCAATGCTATAATATTTGAAGCAATGCCATCTAGTGATCTGCATTTAAATTATCACTTTAATTGTGAAACGCCTAAAAAAATTAAATCTTTATTAGGTGAAAAACAATAATAATTGTGTGATAATTTACCCCTCCTTACATAGAAATTAATTAAACAATCAGCTGCTAACTTTACACCCCACCTTATTGATCAATTTCTGGTTATATCAAAAAGATACTAATAACTTCTATATTGAGTGATAATTTTGATAGACCATTAACGAGAAAAAGTTTATGGAGCTAGCCGGCATTATATTAGAATAAATATTATCAATACTAAAATTGCAGAAACAATATGCAAGATAAAATTGGCAATGGCAAATCAAATCAGTTTTCTAAAAATGCTTAAAAAACAAAAGATGCTAACAAATTGCAACGTTTGATGAGGGGCAAAAAGAGAAAAATACAAAAAAAAATGCATGCTGAAGAGCAATGGGGTGAAGGCAATGCACAGACTGACTGTAGTGAATGAGAAATAAAAGAACAAGTGAGCTGAAGAGTAACAAGTTATAGAAAAAATCAAAATAAGATTATCTTGTAAATGTTTATTATGTCATTGTTCTGTCATATACCGTATGTACTGTATATTCCTGTGATATCCTGTACAGGCTCTGTAGGTACTGTGTATGTGTGAACCAATGTGTGTTTGGTCTATAGATGATTGGAAAACTGTTTAGCTTATACTACTGGAATTAAGTTTATCTAGCAGGAGCCGACAATATATCTGGCATAAACTTAATTACTGTAATATATTTAATTGGATTCTGTTCAATATGAGAAACTAATGATGGCTTGTGTAATGGATTTGGACTATAAACACACTTACTGTATATAGGCAGTGAATTTAAATTTAGGTCTATACACTTTGCAATGATAATTTGAAGAAGTAACTCATTTTAAATCATACAATATGGAAATAAAATATACTTATCTATCATCTTGTTATATCCAAACCTACTGTAACTCAATTCAGAAAATGCAGTTGATACATTTATTTCCAGGACATTTTCTGTCTCACACTTAAATAATATATTGTTAAGCAATATTCAACCATTGTATAGACTACAAATTCTATTTCATAAAATGTCTCATTGCATGTACATTATATTGTACATTTGTATAAAATGCACTATTAATTACAGCCTGAATTAAATACTATACTCTGTTGTTGTTATTATATTAAAAAATTTATCATAACCTGTTAAACTATTGGCATATTCTAGCCACCAAATTATTAGTTAGGCTTTATGAGGCTTCAAATGGTGTTGCTTTTTTTATATTTTTTGAATCAAGCCCTAAAGTGATTAGGTTTTAAATGTTCTTAATTGAAAATGAAGTTAGTAAGAAATAAATTTGGCATCTTTTTTTCCCCCCAGGTATTCCTGCTATTACTGTACCAGCCAGCATATCTTCCAGGGGCCTCCCTATTGGGCTACAATTCATTGGACAATCATTCCAAGAACAACAGCTCCTCACTGTGGCCAAATGGTTTGAGAAGCAAGTGAATTTTCCTAGACTTGATTGGTATCAATCCAATTAAATAATACTTTGTTATTCTAAGAGATCTGCATAGGAATATATTTTTTATATATTTTATTAATAATAATAACTGCTACTTGAAGTAAGAATACTATACAACATTTTAAAAAAAAACACCGATCTGAAGTGAATATTAAAGCTTAAAAAATATTCAGTGGAAAGCAAACATTTAAGAATGTTTGCTTTTGTAAATAAATAAATAAATTATTCTAAAGTCAAACGGAAATTTGTGAATGGCATTATTGAGATGTATAGATGAACTTATTTTAACTTGATCAGTTTGGTTTGTTTGTTTATTCATGTACAGTTAATTAAGTATTTATGTTTCTTGTAAAAAGTACTGTATCTGAAAATTGATTTCTCTCATTGTAAAAATGTATGACACAATGATTCCACCATATAATCTTGCTGAAAATGCAACAATATTTATTATTAAAAAAATCTGAGAAAGTAAAACAAATATTATCAATCCTTAACGATGATGTCGCCATTTGTCAACAAACTAATTACTATTTTATGATAATTTCATCTCTGTAAATTGTCACTATATGACAACTGCATGACTGGATTCTTATTAGATACAGTATATTTCCAATGACAACAAAATCTTAAAATTATGCAAAATTTACAGAGAAGTTATCATAAAACAGTAATTAGATTGTTACCACATGACAACAAAATCTTAAATAGTGCAAAATTTACAGATGAAAATATAAAATAATAATTAGGTGTTTGCCAAATGGCAACAAACTAATTAATATTTTATAACTTCTCTATTATTGTCACAAGATGCCACCATATGACTGAATTTGTATTAGATTCCATATTACAAACCTGTTAAATTGTGCAAAATTTATAGAGATTTAGTTATCATAAAACAGTAATTACAGTAGATTGTTGCCAAATGGCTTATGATAAAGTGGAGAAAAAAATAGTGTTAATTTGTTTTTTGAATCTTGAAAATTGTTCTTTAAATCCTTATACGGTACCTCAAAACTGATGTAGAAGACTTTATATCCTTTGTTGGCAAAGAGTCATCCAAATTGTATCATATTTGTGTTTGTTCAATAAAAAAAACCAATAATAATAATAACTTCATCTCTGTAAATTGTCACTAGATGCCACTCCATGACTATTTGTATTGGATATGATTCCATTGACAGCAAAATCTTGAATAGTACAAAATTTAAAAAGATGAAGTTATCATAAAATAGTAATTAAAGGGTTAAAAATTATTGCTTTCATTTCTGTATACCTTTCTAATATTAATTGTGTAAATATTAGAAAGGTATACAGCATATGCTGACTCGATCAATTTTCAAATTTAATTTATTATACAATTTAAGTATAAAATCCACTGTAAAATATCTGGATGACTTGTTATATTTCATTTTTAATTTTCTTTTTGTAACTTTTTTTTTAATAATTAATTTTTTTTACTATCGGTGCTGTCCCAGGATAATCATGATTTTGAACCACTCCTATCTTTAGGGCTGTAGTACAAAAATAATGTTCTTTATTATGCTTTATATTAAATTTCTTATTAAAAACAATAGGTATTTTTTTTAATTTACAAGGAATTAATTGTAAGTTTAAAGAGTTTTGAGTTGTGATGATGATATCCTTGTAAATTTTAAAAGAAAATTGTTTAAATATTAGTTTTTTATTATTATTATTATTTTTTAAATGCTTGTATGATGTCCAACGTGAGAAAGTAAAAAGTAGGTTTTAACTTATTTTAAAATGATTATTTTTTATTGAACATAAGGCTAAATGAGATAATGTAATTTTCATTTTCTGTCTAATTGTCTGTACATGATGGTGTTGAATTGGTGACACTTAAAATTTCCATTTGGTCGGTGCATAATTTGGTGTCTAATTTACTTCATTTAAAACTTACATTCTAAAGTGGCCTAATTGCTGCCACCATTTTGTACAGGTTTTTACACTAGAATAACATAATATTATTACAATCAGTTAATTGCAATATTCAGAATATAAATTAAAAATATACAAATTTTAATCTTAAGCTACGTCAAACTTGAAATTATTTCTATTTAAAAAAAAGTATATTGAATTGAGTATTTAATC
>PXIH01S0015754.1:0-24842 GCA_003024985.2 Euperipatoides rowelli
TCTCTACAAATTTTTCTTTTTTATCTTTACCTTTGGTGTAAAAGATCTTTTATGATCTATACACATATCTCTTTAATAATAATAATAATAATAATTTAGATGGTAACATACTTAATCGAACATACTCCATAGTTGATCTGGTATAACCTATATAACAAAAACTGTAACTTTAATAAACATATAAAGGTTACAAATAATGCATCCAAAAGTCTTGGTTTTCTTAAACCAATTAGTACAAACATCAAATCAAAACAAGCACTTATTATCTTATTTAAACAAATAGTACGACCTAAACTTGAGTTCAGTACCGTTGTATGGAACTCATGTCCTAAATACCTCATCAGAAATATTGAACGGATACAGTATAGATTCTTAGAATATTTGTGTTTTAAAACTCATCAAGATTATAAATTTATAAACTACAAAACATTAAAGTCTAGATTTGACTTGCAATTACTTGAACAGAGACGTTTAATATCCAATATTTTACATATCCAATATTTTACATAGCGATATAAATTGCTCTTATTTGCTATCTCAAATTTATATAAAGGTTCCTAATCTTTCTTTAAGAAGCAATAATCTATTTGAAATTCCATTCACATATAATAATTATTAATCTTATAATGTATTGTTTCGAAGTACAAGTCTATGCAATAAGATACAACTCTCACCTTTTATTGACTAACTCCTACAAAGAAATATGTTACCAATTGATTCCTGATCAATGATTATTTATGCCACTATTTCAGTAATGCTTTATGCGCTCTATCTTTAAAATCTCAGGTCTATCAATGACCTGTTTACCTATATCATATATATTTTTTTGTACATACTGTAATATATATTANTTATTGACTAACTCCTACAAAGAAATATGTTACCAATTGATTCCTGATCAATGATTATTTATGCCACTATTTCAGTAATGCTTTATGCGCTCTATCTTTAAAATCTCAGGTCTATCAATGACCTGTTTACCTATATCATATATATTTTTTTGTACATACTGTAATATATATTAGTTTTATTTTAATGTTATTTATCATAAACTTTATAATACTGTTAATATTTTATTCTATGTTTGTACTTATCACCCTCTGTAATTGGCTTCTGCTGTTGAATGTGATTAATAATAAATATTAGTACCTGCTAGCTCGAGGACATTAGGCTAAGTCATGGACTCATGGTTAAGCAAAAGTGTAGCTTACATCAGTAGTAGGCTACATGCAGTGCACGAATTTCAAGTAATTTAATGGACGTACAACAGACCACTGATCTCTATTATAATCTTGTTTAGTGATCCAATAGTGGTTTTTAACTTAAAAAAAATTGAATAAAATGCAGGTGACTTGGACTGATAGCCGACTCATTTTCATTAAGAAAATTCTTAAGACTTGGGTTGGGAATTATAAACTTTTAAAATTGTAATTTTTTTTTTTTAATTTTTTAATAGTTTTCCATCTATCTTTTTCTAAAAATATATATATTTAGATTATGTAGCCTACTGTTAGCTACAGTATATGAAATGAGAATTTTTTTTTTTAATTACTGTAGAAGACAATGTAAAGTTTTAAGTATAATTAGTTAATTTTTGTAGGTGGTCCAACAGACCACTCCCAAATAGTTTTAGTGAAATTTGAGCACTTTCAATGCACGGATTTCGGGTAATTAAATGGAAGTTCAACGGACCACTTGTCTCTAATGAGACCGTAATCTTATTTAGTGATCCAATTAAACGCGGATGAGTTGAACTTCCATTTAATTTTTTAATAGTTTTCCATATCTTTCTCTTTCTAAAAAAAATTACGGTATATTTTAAGAGTAATGTATATGAAATGAGAATTTTTTTTTTTCAATTGCATTCAATACAATGTAAAATTTTTGTATAATAAGTTCATTTTTTGTAGGTGAGCCACCGGACCAATCAAAAATAGTTTTAGTAGTCCACAGACATTTTTAATGGTCTTGGACCACAATACCAACATGAAATTAGAGCACTGCAAATTGTGCATTTTCACAAAACTTAACATACATATAGTATTAACCTGTGATTTTTATTAAGATTTACTTGACAAAACTTCAATTTTATCAAACGAATCAATTTTGTTGGTAGCCTCTAAACCTTTAGCTTACTCCAAGTGGGGTTCCACAAGGGTCATTTTTAGCACCCTTGCTTTTTTAATATTTATTCATCTGGATGTTAATATTATAAGTAAATAAACAATGTTTTCACTCTAGAGAATGACATGGAGTTATTGTATGAGGTCATTTATAAAATAATCTGTCTTAATACAAAACCAATTAAAACAATCTTTAAAAATAAAAACAAAGTAGCCTAAAATATAAGTGGATAGATAAAGAGTTAAGGTCAATGATCAGAGACAAAAACAAATATTTTAAAATTTATAATAAAACCAAAAGTCTAGTTTCATACAATCAATACAAATTAAAAATAAATAAAATAAACAAATTAGAAGTAAAAGAGCACATTATGAATCTTACTAAATAATCATAAATCATTTAGTAGAAACTTATTTAATTTATTTAAAAAAACAAAGGAAAAAAGCACCTGTACAAATATACTCAATAAAAACAATGACATAATAACTGATTTTAAACAAATTAGTGAAGAATTCGCTTCATTTTACATGAGGTTCAATAAATTTACTTATAATAAAAAAAATATAGATATAAAAAATGATGAAGTCTGGTACACAAATGAATTTGAAGTATCTAATATTATCACGAGTCTAAAAGATACTTTGCCCACAGGTTCAGACAAAATTCCAAACTTTTTTATAAAAAGAACAAAGGTTTTTTTCTCAACAGTAATGGTGAAATTAACAAACCTTATGCTAACACATGGTGTCTTTCCTAAACAATGGAAAACAGGTAAAGTATTACCTACCTTTAAAAAAGGAGATAAAACACTAATTAAAAACTATAGNCCTATAGTNCATCTTTCTTGTTTATCNAAGATCACNNAAAGAATCNTACTACANAGATTAAATTTACACACGTTCAATCATGAAATATTTCCAAAAAATTTACACGGCTTTTTAAAGAAAAGATCCGCTGGAACTTGTTTAAGGGAACTTAATTTCAGAATAATACAGAATGCAAAGGACAAGATTCCAACAGATGTAATATACATCGATTTAGACTCAGCATACGATACTATAGATCACAATTTACTAATTAATAAAATTGAAAAAAATGGCTTTCCCAATTACCTAATAAAATGGATAAATGCATATATATCTAATAGATTTATTATAGTACAAATAGAGGCTACATTATCAGATACACATTCTTTGAACATGGGAATACCACAAGGAAGCATTTTAAAGGTCAAATGTAACGGATTTTTTTTATTTTTTTTTATTATTGATTTTTAAACATTTTTACTAAAAATAATTTCCTCCAGAAAAAGAAAGGAAAAAAATTAAAAAAAAAAAAAGTTATTTACAACTCAATTTTTAAAATAATTGTCTTTAGCTCCTCNCTCATACAACAATTCAGTTTTCAGGAGAAATATTGTTGCCTGAAATAATATTCCAAAGAGCTTTTTCAATTCTAATTTCATATTTTTTAAGAAAATATAGATGCACGTGTGAAATCAGTGATATCAATTTAACTGAAGAGGAGTAAAGTGAGGAATAAGAAGAAAGTTAGAGTTTTCCTTAACACCACTTTTCAGAATTTTTATTTTAAAGTCAACACTTTACATATTCTCAAAGATTATATGACCTCGGACAATTCAATTTTTTTTTATTTTGACAAGTTTAGAGGTTTAGTCCTTGACTTACAGTATATTAGTTCCGTAGTCTTAGTTAGATTTTGTTTATTTTGCTTTTGGTGTTTATTTTTTCGTGTTTTTTTTTGTTTTTGTAGTATTATTTCAAGGAACTTATATTTCAGTTCCACTGTACAAGTGAAAGCTTATACCTTAAATAGAATAAATAAATAAATTTGCTGATACCAAATTAGGTGGTAGTTAATAGTATGGAAGAGGCATTATTGATATAAAGTGATTTAGGTAAATTAAGTAACTGGGCTAGAAGGTTTCAAGGCAAATGGATTTTAATGTAGCTAAATGTCAGATAGTTCATTTTATTAGAAATAATAAATTTAAATGCAGTATGACAGGTATTGAGATTGTTGAGATTAAGGAGGCTAGGGATTTGGGTGTTGTTATTCATGAATCTTATAAGCCAAGTAGACGGTGTGATGAAGCATGTAAGAAGGCTAATAGAATGTTAGTTATGTTAAAAAGAACCATTGAATGTAGAGATTCCGAGGTCATTCCTTCCTTTATATAAATCGTTGGCAAGGTTACACTTGGAGTATTGATGGAATGCGCCATAATGGCTGCTCGTCTATTGTAAATAGTTTTATTTTGTAAATAGCATTATCTTTTAAGTTTTTTTTTAGCTTTTTGTTTTTTAATTATCATTTGGAGTACTGTTTATAAAACTGATGTGTCATACTGACTTTGATAAATTGCAGTGGTTTATCCGTATTTCAGCAAACATTACGGTNGTTGGTTTCTAATCAAATATATTTTGGAATACATGTAAATTAGGCCTACATCATTAAGGCTAAGGCCTTTTATCTTCTAGACATTATTGTCATTTCTTTTTGTAAATTATTTTATATTTTGATATTTTTTAAATGTTTTGAATTATTGCTGGTTTGTGGCTATGTGCCTTTTAGCAATTTATTCAATGTATTTATTGTGTTCTAAGAGATAAATAAATAAACCTGAATAATAATAATAATAATAATAATTGTGTGAACAATTGTGGTCTCTATACTTTAGGAAAAATATAGATTTATTGGAGAAAGTACAGAGAAGGGCTTCTAAGTTAATATTAGGTATTAGTATATTATTATATTCGGATAGGCTTCAAACATTAAAGTTATACTCTTTAGAAAGGCGTAGGCTTAGGGGAGATATGATTCAAGTTTTCAAAATAATTAATGGAATAGTACATATCTGTTATGATAGTTTTTTTTAAATTTAATGAAGACAGTAGAACTAGGGAACATAAATTCAAGTTAAGAGTTAATAGATCTAGACTATTGTGCCAAAAGTTATTTTTCCAACAGAGTTGTATCATTTTGGTATGGTTTATCAGAAAGAGTTGTAGAATCTAATTCAGTTGAATCTTTTAAGCAAAGGTTGGATGATTTTATGGATAGTTTAGGTAGTGTTTAGTTTAACTATAAGAATATAGGCTAGTATTTAAATTGTTTTAGGCTAATTGCTTTGTTTTTATTTTGGAATAGGTTTATTGAGGTTGTTAGCTTTTTTTTTTTTTTAGATTAAAATCCCCAAAATTCAAGGAAAGGCAAAGTACATACAGTATTTAAATATATATAGGCTACAGTAAATAAATAAAAAAAGAAAGAACAAAAAAAAATATTAGATTAGGACCAGGGACAACTTTGATGGACTATGGTCTGTTGTTGGCCGGCGTATTTGTATTGCATTGAATAAAAATTCCTACTTTTCAATAACTTATTTTTTAAATAGCTGGTACCTGGTATTTTTAATTCTTTGAAATACCAGTTTTTAAGACATTTTAAAATCTGCCATGATTTTAAAATACTTGTGTCTACACTATATTTACAATATAAGGGGAGGGGTTTAATGTGTATAAATAGGGAGTGTATTGACAACTATACTTACTATATGTGTCTTAAGAATAATTATTAAAAAAATAGGCGGCCATACCCATAAGGAAAGCTCTATAGCTTTAGAGAAGTTCCTGGATGAACAGAAAAAAATAGAAGTACAGTAAATCTAGCTAAAATTGCTAGAAAACAATGTTTTTAATTCCAGTTTAATATGATGCTAACTTATTTTTATCAACTTTATCAGTTTATAGATGTAGGCATGTAGCCTATAATTAATTTAACTCTAGAAAGCTAACCATGGGTCGACACATCCATCCAATTCTGACTTTCCAATAAAAAACTTAGTAATTTTTTTTTTTTTAAATTTTTATATTTATTGACTTTTCCTGCCCTCTATTTATTTTTTTTTTTTTTTTTAAATTATTTGAATTCCTATTATTACAGTATTATTACAGTGTACATGTTTAAATTCCAATAATTTACATGTAGCCTAAGTTTTTTTTTTTTTTTGCTAAATTTTATTTTTCTGGTTTTAGGCAGAATTAGGAACTGTATTACCCTTTTCAGTTTACCCCAACCTTTTAATGAAATAGTCATGATGTAGGTATTGTTACTTTTGACCAGATATTTGAGTTGGCAAGTTGTAGTCGCAAAACAAGATGGCCACTATGCATTTTTTTATAATCTACACTAACAGAAATGAAATCAATGAAAAGCCTGTTCAAATGCTTTTGTATTTGAAAATGCTTTTTCTCTCTAATGTAAGATTGGATGTACTAACAAATGCAAATGCCAGTTTTACCTCATTCTGTCAAAAAAAAAAATGTAGCCTACCAGCCATTAGAACCAAAATAAAGTAAATCTACCAAAACTCAAAAGATGTTGACTGTATCTATCAAAAAAATATGGAAAGACATCATATCAGTGTAATAAGTGTAGCAAATTAATGTGCATGAAACATCGGGAAATGATGTGTTATGAATGTGTTTGAAGAAAAAAATATTTATTTTTTCAGTTGAAATTTTTTAGAATATATAGTGTCCATGTATTGTACAATTGTTCTGTTAATGTTGTTTTTCAGGAAACTATGGATTTTGATCCAACCCCAGGTTAGCATTAATAAAACTTTTTGATAAGGTTAGCTTTCTAGGGTTAACTAAATATTAGAGGTGACAAATAAAGCCATACTGTAAGTTATATCTCATTTAGGGTTAAAGATTTATCAGTCTACAATATGTCCACTTTTGTTTCTTAATGTGAAATAAGACAAAAAAAAAAAATATTTTCATCACACATTCAAAGATTGATTTCTGTGTCGGTGTGAAATCGAGAGCTTTCGGTTCAAACTGGATTTTAATCCATGACCGGAACATAGGCCTACCACTTATTTTATGTAGGCTACAAGTATTTTGCTGACTTGCATAAGCCAGTTAAAAAATTTAAAAAGAACAAAAAGGGCTTCAAGTTTTCAGACTAAAAAAAAATTAGTGTAAAAACAAATATACATTAAGTAAAATTATGTGTTTAATCAATTCTTGTAAAAGAAAAGGCTTTACAGCTATCAGCTATGACCTTAACCGGATGTTTTGTTGGGGATTTTCACTTAATTGTTTTTTTTTTTACATTTAGCCTAACACGATTTTTCTTCATTGAAGTGCTTAAGCAGCTACATTATGTCTCACACACGGCCCACATGAAGTTTTTTTTTTTTTGCGGCCCTTCTGAAGTTTGCACAAAAAAAAGCTTATCAAATTTTGTCATTTCTGTTATCAAAACGTCCGAGAAAAAAAAAAAAAAAAAGCTTATTAAATTTTGTCATTTCTGTTATCAAAATGTCCAGACAACCAAAAATAAAAAAAAACTTTTTAAAATATTTAGTCAAATTTTGTCAGTGTACAACCCACAATAGACCAGTAATATTTTTTTCGGCCCGATAAATAATTTCAGTTGGACATCACTGTACTTAAGTATCCTACTTTTTCAAGCCTAAAACTCTCTATGAGACCTGTTATTCTTAAAATTGGAATTTAACTATTTTGTAAATTGACTTTTTCATTGTATATGTAGATTGACTTTTCCATTGTAGTGTAAGTAAGCTTAATCTTAAACTAGGGTATTAAATTTCATTTTTTTATTTTAATAGATCTTTGCTTGGCTACTATGCCATCTTTGGAAGACCAGATTAAAGGCTTATTCAAGAAAATCCCTTGTCGACAAGCACAGATTAAATTATTACTATCAATATTCGGACAGGTTTGTATTGTAATTAAAACATAAATTTATATTATAATCTGATAGATTATTAGTAAAAACCTTGTTAGTGGCAGCCTAGTACCCCTTCGAGTCCAGACTAATTAAATTTAAATGACTATTGGGAGTTGACTACAGTCAGTTTTACTTTTCATACATATGAGTGGTTATAAATGGATAAAAACTTCATATTTTGAACAAAAATAAGTCTAATTTGGATTTTCATTTAACAGAAGTAGACGGGGATGCTGCCATTTCAGACCTTACAGGCCTCAGAATCTAGAAACCACCTTTTTTTTTTTACATGCTCAACTATGATCTATTTTAAAATTAAAAATTTACTTTATATATTAAAGGGTAACATCAACTACTAAAAAGGATTACTATTGCAAACAGTGATTAAATTATTTACAAGTCTTGTGAAAAAAAACAACTTTGAATTGAAAATGTCTATAGTATAAATATAAAATCATTTCCTAGATATTAATAAGCTCATTTAATAAATTGAAAATGTTTCTTATCATAATCACTTTCAGTTTCCTAGCCTACTCAAAATCTCTAGAAATAAACTAAAAGCATTGAGCTTGAAAAATTATATGTTGAATTAAAAGCCTCCCTATTGTCTGCCAGAAACTGAATAGAAATTTCTCTAAATATAAACCAAAAACCAACAGAATTAAAATAAATATTTGAACAGAAGAAAGTCCCTAATTTTTTCCCAGCGACATTGAAGAGAAATTTGGCTATATAAATATCCTATTTTCAAGCATTCCAAACAAAAGAATTGGATTTTTATGCATACATAATTATTTATATTGACGTGAATCATAAATGTAAACCTAAATTTAAGCATAACCATTGATAAGAATTCATTGAACCACAAACCTGAACAAAATTTTTTTAACCAAGCAATTAGCTATACAAGTTTGATCATTACACCACCTTAACCTCTTTTGCACATTCATTATTTGTTGCATGTTTTATTTAATGCATTATACACACATCCTTGTTAATAATGTGATTGGCAGAACAAGCTGCATCTATTCATTTACATTATAAACTATAATACAGTACAGTATTTAAATAGTTATTTATTTTATGATGCTTCTAAGCATGCTGTTAATGAAAAAGCACTGCTTGTTACTTTCAGCCTAAAAGAGAGGTGCACTTTACCAGCAATGTTTAATCATGATTAAAGTTGCTGCTTGCATAAATTGCATATAAAATTTTAATTCTTAGATATCTTTGTCTTATTTTTGCAATAACTCATGAGATTATTTCCAATGGATGCTTAAACCAATTAGCATTAAGTTGTAACGTTTTTTTACTGCACCAAAATTGGTATTAAATGCCGATATGCTGTTGTTTTAACTCTTGCAATTCATTGAAGGAAGAAAAAATTATTTATTGATCCGTGTCATTCATGTGCATATTCAGAGCATGGAGAATATGCACATGACTGGCTGTTATTACACAAGTGATGCTTTAATTAAATTCACTTGCATTAAAAATTTGACTGTATGGCTTTACACGATGTACAGTTTGACAGCACTGGTTTTCAGTCGTAGTCATAAGCGTGCTCTTTTATAGACAGCTGACGAATTATCCGTTTGTGAAAAATAATTGGCTATATTATCAATTTCCATATTTTATAAAAAAAGTAAGCATAATTATAATTATTTATTACACGATAATTGTTTTATCACATCAATTTAGCTAAATTATTGATTTAAAATGATTAATTGATATATCAGTAGGCTACAAGGCCCAATAAAATTAAGCTTGAATTATGTGTGTACCTTAAATATAACGGTAATAAGAAAATTTATTATAAATTATTAGCCGTTTTTAAGATATTAGTCAGAAATGCTTCAAATATGTAGGGTACATTTTTAGAAATTCTGATATATCTTCTCCTAGTTGGGCGGTGGGGAGGGGGGTTTAAAATTGCTGGCTCTCCACACTCTCATCACCATCAAATGACAAGATTTGACATAGCAATTTTACCTCATCTGCAGTATAAATGTTCCCATTGTAAACAACAGAAAACTCTTAGCAATATTTTATTTTGTTAAATATTAATAGGGAAAAAAAACGAGTCCAATACAATTTAAATTAGCAAATCAAATATAGACATTATTACATTCGTTGCATCCATCAATGTCTAGGTGGAGCCGTTGGCAAGAAGGCTGGCTGTTAACACAGGCATCATAGGCTCGTATCATGCTATTAATAGTGTATTATTGACAAAGAACCTGGAAGAGAATCTACAGTAAATGAAGAGCTGTCTTCCTTATGCTTTTTCAAACCTTGCATGCCATCGCTATTAGACGCCATCTAAATTACAAGTCATGTAACTAACTTGCTTTCCTCTATCACATTCTGTTGTGGCGGAGGAGTACTGATCATGTTTGGTTAGAGGCAAAAGTATTTAAGTCCTTTTTCTCTGAGCGACAGCAATAATTCACAGTTTAGGATGTAGATTATGGTAATTTAATTTAGCAGTGCCATCTAAAACACTTCTAATGCTACATCATTGGCTTATGTACAAAATAACAAAATATTTTTTGTTTTTTAATTTATTTAAAAATTATTTGATTTAAAAATATTAATTATAACTTTAATTTATTTTTATAAAGGCCAACCAATTATCTTTTAATTAGTTTGTTAAATACAATTTAAAATATCTTATTTTTGTTTTAAGTTCAAAATTTATTCTGATCACCAGTGCAAAGTGGTAGGAAGGACATATTAGAAGACATTATCAATGTAGATTGTTGTGAATTATTAGAAGGAGTAATTTCATTTCTTTTGTCTGTTCTGATTCTTTTTTTTTTTTTTTTTAATATGTTAAAACAATATTATTATATTAAACAATATTATTATATTTTTATAGATAGACAATAACCACTATTCCCATTTACACAAATTCCAGAACTTGAAGCTGCACGACTGAAATATAAAAATGGACAATTTAATTAAATATCAGATTAGATAGAAAAAAATATTTTCCCTCCACCAGGATCTGAACCATCGGACCTTTGTTTTATATTTTCATCTGGAAATAAGTAAATTTCTTACTTTTAAGGATAATTTAAAAAGTTACAGAGTGAGCATTTTTTGTGTTTTTGATGTTCGTATGTTATCTGACTCAATGTATTTTGATTATTTGTTTTATATGGAGATCTTTATTCGATTTTGTGTCTAATAGATTATTGATTCACTAAATAACATTAAGTTACATAACTTTAAAAAAAAACAAACATGTATGAATAAAATGAGAAAGAGTATTGAGAGAAAAAGCTACCCATTTAAATGATACTACAAAATAAATTCATGTTTAATTAAATGGAAATATTTTTTTCAAATAACAATACCTATAGATGGCTTCATGATATTAATTAGAGATTTATTTAATAAACTATAAATTTTAAATATCATATTGAATTTACAAATATTAGTTCAAGTTTATTTGAATCATTAACCAAACCATAATGGTTTAATAAATAAAATATTTTCTGAAACATAATCATTCTAACAGTCTTCTTTACGCCGATGATTTTAAAATTTTTAAACAAATTAACTCCTTTCATGTTCATCTATCATCCAAAATGACCTTAATCAATTTAACAATTGGACTAAAAAATGGGGATTACACCTCAATCTTAACAAATGTAAAACAATTTCCTTTACCAAACAACGAGACCCTACTCTCTATGACTACTTTATANGNAACCACTCAATTCAAAGAGTTTTCTGGTACAAAGATCTAGGTACTGTATAACTTATTCCGCTGAATTTACCTTCAATAAACATATTAATGATATTATTTTTAAATCTTCACATACTCTAAGTGGTATTATGAAATGTACATGTAAAAACGTTACTAACTACTATTCACTCATCATAATTTACTCTTCCCTAATACGTTTTACTCTTGAATATAACTATAATTTGGTCCAAATGTACTATTCAACAGAATCATAACATTGAGTCTATACAATTACATTTCTTGAAATTTATGGCTTTCACCCTTAAGGTCACTCCTCGATATCTGTCTTATCATGAACTCGTTTCTATTCCAGCATTAACACTTTATCTAACAGACGTCAAATCATGGATTTAAATTATCTCTATAACCTCATCAATAACAAAATTGATAGTGAATTTTTGATCTCCAAACTAGTTTTATAACACTCCCTTTCGTCTCTCATACCATTATCGATTATTTAATGTACCTTTAACTAGAACCAATTATATTCTACATAATTCCACCATTGGAACCATGATATTGCTTAANAAATATAATATATNTCCTTTTACTTCATTTAATGAATACAGGGCAAATTGTGATAACTTAATTTTTGGAATTAAAGAATTNGACTCTGAATAAACATTACTTTTACCANTAGTTTCCTTTGGTGGCCAGTGTGTCGCTGGATACCAACTTTATTTTGTGATTTTAGAANTNANTTNNAANTTNNTTTNNNTGTCTTTCTTTTTCTTTTTAGTTTTTATTTGTATTGCCGTTCAGCCAGCGCACAGACTGTAATTGGGTTAACGCCCGTTTTCTGTGACTAATAAATAATAAAAAAAAAAATTCTAAATGTAAAATATATAAATTATTCTTGTAGCCTGTTATAGTAAATGTACGGTAATGAAATGCTAAAAGTAAAAGTAGATGTTTATAATATTTTAAGAATGTACTCTATACATGCAACACCGTATTGCTTCTTGAATTCTTATACCAAACTTGAGAAGTGTTGTGTTGATTGACTTCAGCAACTAATAAAATGATTCACTTCATCTAGTTTGAAAAACAAATAGTATAACTAATATAATTTTGAATTACTATATACAGTATGTGTCCTGTATATACAGGCATACCTGGCATTAACATACACAATGGGACCACAGCGATGACTTAAACCGAAAATATATTTAAAGTGAAGCCTTTTTTTTTTTTTTATTATTTAATCATATGAAAAAAATGATTTAATTATTAATATAAATTAAGTTTGTTTATAGACCTTACAACTGCATAAAAAAACTTTTTTTTTCTTTGAGTAAAAAGATGAAATAACATACTGTACATGTACTGTATATAGCTATACAGTAAATCTGTGAACATACTGTAAAAGCTACAGTACATTTACAGTATAGACGGTAATTAATTTTTTTTTTTTTTCATTTAATTTTATAATGAAAGTGAAAATTTAATTCCATCTCACCAAGTTGTACATCAAGTGCTATTCAACATATTTAGGAGGACTGGAGATTATTTCATTATTCAATGAAAAATCTTTATTTACTTTCCGTTTTACGCTAATAATAGTTTGGAATCACTGAATAATCATTAGTTAAGTTTAAAAAAAAAGTAAACCTGTCAGTAAAAGCTTATATTTAAACAATTTTTTTAAAAATTGAAAGGTAAATAATTTCTAATAAAATTATTTTTTAAAAATCTGACTTATGTCATTTATTATTATTTAAAATATGTCCGTACTTGTGATTTTTCTAAAGTGAAGTTTTTTTTTAATTTTTGCCTTGCCATTCTAATACTTTTTTTTTTTTTCAATTTATTGTAGAAATCTCATTATTCCTATCCAAGTGTTTTTATTTATGGTTCTTCGGCTACTGGAAAATCTTTAGTTGTAAACACAATATTGAAAAGCATTCAGGTAAGCCTAATTTTTTTTTTTTTTTTTCCCCCCATGTAATATTAATGACAATTTTCACTGTTTATAAATTATAATTTAAAGCATTGAAACTTAACATTCATGAGTGTCATTCTTGTAAAGTAGCTACTGGTAATACAATAACTGAAAAGTACAAGATAAATAGAAAATTATAAAAAATAAAAACAAAAAGAAGAAAAATATCTTGATGGTTTTGATTAGATAACGAGATTAATAATAATGAGGGCTGGAGGATTGTGGATTCCAATAATAAAATATTCAGAATTGATAGAAAAAAATGATTGCTTAATGAAAAAGTAAACTCATTTTTTGTAATTTGTTTTAAAAACAATTCAAGCGTATACTGTAAATGTGAGTGTGGATATGGAATAATTGCAAATGATATATATTAAAGGTTTATTTTATTAAAAACAAATAAATAATGAGATGAAGATATTCTCATAGCCCAAAAGGATGCAGTAGAACCATATTTGTACATCCTTAACTTTCATTTGAATTGTATTTTATTTACACAGTGTAGGCTGTTTATAATTTGTATACATGCAGTAAATCTTTGTGTTGTCCAATGGAAAAACAGTTCTGTATATTTCAAAAATTCTTTATAACGTTGCACCTAAGAAGCATGAACAAGAATGGCGTGCAGCCATAACAGAAAACAAGCGTAAACGAGCTTTAGGCATTTTTTTTTTTTTTTTGTTAATATTCCAATAAAATGTACTATCAACATGACATAATATGAAAGAAGGTTTGCTTGTAGGGCGTCAGTCGGTTAAACACCACAAATTCGTTTTCCATGGTAAGTACATTAGATTTAACGAACAACAGGCTTTTTCTAACAGTACAAAGAGTTCTTACAGTCCGGACATCAACTGTAACGAATAAAACTACTGAAGTTATGTTAGAAGATGAGTAATAATACAATAAGCTTATGTTGTCTGTGAACGTTGTTTCTCTGCATCGGACTGTTAATTACTTTTACTGTTCTGGATAGTGGATACTGAACAAAACTGCCACATACCTAACAACTCTCCCTATTTTTCCATAAAATGTAGAATTTTGCGTTTTTCGGCTATTATTGTATGGGGGGGGGGGGGGATTTCCTTGAACAAATTAATGATTTAATGATGGAGATACCATAATAATAATAAAATGCAATTAGAATCCTACTGTATTTAGTCGTTTACTATTATAATTCCCTAATAATTGTAATTCTAATATTTAAATTACAGTACTATGTAAATTGTATTTTAACTTTATTTGTCAAAAATTATTATTTAAAATATAAGAAAAACACACCTCGAAAAAATATAGAAAATATGAAAAACCCAGTTTGTTTTATTATCGGAAAATATAATAAACTGATTGACCTTTGCACAAATTTTCAGAAATATCCATTTTACAAATGACGGGGTGTAAGATGTTATAAAAAATTAAGCATAATTTACAGATTTGGTTTATATTAAGGCTCGGACTAATAGGCCTAAATGACATTCGAACATTTGAACTATGAGATAGATGAATATTTGAAAAAGATGGGGGGGGGGATAAATTTCAACATTTTTTTATGATGCGACAATAAAACTTTTTTGACTTAAAAAAAATTCTTTAAAGTGGCTACTTACTAAATACTGGCTAAAGATTTATTATATAGCCTGTCAGAATTTTCCATTTAATAGAAAATCGCTAAGGCTAAGACATAAACATTTAAAAAAAAGAGCCAAGTTTTATGAAAAATTTAAATCACAAGAGGTTAATTTTTTGCGATGTTCCACACAATTCTTCCTCCAAAACAAAAGTTTTACTCATTGGAATATAATTACCGTACATGCTACTTAGGTTAACTGCAAACTGGAGATGAAAATATAATTAAACTAAGAAACTTACCTAGTAAATCTTTTTCAGCTACTCACAGGAGACGAGCTTTATTTTATAGTTACTATATTTATAGGAAAATGACATTTAAGGGGTAACAAGGTTCTTCTTACTATTTTTTTATTAAAAATAATTGATTAAAAAAAGCTACTAAATCAATCAATAAACAAGAAACTATTTCATTTTTATTTGATGTCAATATTTAAGTTTATTTTGTTCTCACGATTAATGAGAAAATAGCAACAAAAACAAAACATTTATTTCCTGTAGGACCTGTATCCGCTATTAATAAAATACTTATAGAAACACAAATGGATACAAACTTGCTATAACATGACAAAATGGAGAGAGAAAATATCCTTTATAAATAGATGGTAAGCTACAGGGTTTGTATGTCACAACCGCCTGAATAGATTACATGTGATGGCATAATAAATAGCCTAAACTCGTAACTTTGAAGTTGAACCCAATTTTGGCACACATAGCAAATGTTCGCTTAAATTTGAAGTTCCCCCACAGTATGTGAGTGACAGTTTACAAAGATCACATTCTGTGGCTTATACTGTATATCGCATCATAAATTGACAATGATGTGTTCAAACTAGGTTTTATAAATAGTCATAAATTAACATTTTTAGTAAATTCAGATGAAAAATTGATACTGTAAGAACTTTTATATTTAGAATTTTTAAAAATGTTAAATGTAGAAAAAGAACTAGTTAAAAATTTAATTTTCACTATATTAAATTGTCACAAAATAAAAGCTAAAATTTNTTGGACATTTTCAGTTTTTTCTTTTTACATGTAACATTTGAGAACATTTTTTAAATCTATTTCTTCTAGAGTTTTTAAAATTTAAAAAAATAATAATTGTGATAAGTTTCTAAACATTATTCCATTAAAGAAATGCAATTAAAACTTCTAGGAGTATGAACTGGAAAGTGCCCCATATGCAGTACTTCTAGAGCATAATAATAATAATAATAAAACATCTACTCTACTAATATAACCAATATTCTTTTTAGCTTTAAAGTTTAATTATCTTATATATATTTACTTTAATATATTTTAATAAAAATATTTCCTCAGCTTCCTAATTCAAAGGTGAATTGTGTTGAGTGCCATAATGCTCGTCTGCTGTATGAACATATTTTAAATGAACTATCTGGTACTATTCCTACTCTAAGTAATGATTTCACCTGCATCACACGTTGTGACAATATGGCAGAATTTTTAATACAGCTGAAGACAGTGGTACAAAAAAGAAATTTATTGGAGGAGACAATCTATATCGTAAGAATTTTTATATCTTAAATCTATTTAAAATTTCAATGTTATTTTTTTTTTCTTGTCCATTTATCAATTAGGTTATATTTGTTAACAGTATGTCATTGATCTTGCAGTACCTTTATACTGAATACTTGAGGCTTTTCGTATATTTATAATAAATTATACTTTTACTAAGGAATAAAATTGATACATTTTTAAAATTACTTTTCTTTTTTATTTTATTATAATATTTATTACTTTTAGGTATTTGATAAGGCAGAACGATTACGTCAAATGGAAGGAAACCTTTTGCCAGCTTTTTGCCGCCTGCAGGAGTTGGTTAGTGTCTAGACAGTAATTTTTTTTTACTTTTATACATACTAAATAAATGGACCTAGTATTAAGTTTAATTTTTTATTACCATTATTATTGTTTTTCCACATACACATTGTGAAATAATTCCTTTAGTGTATTGGGTTTATCACATTATCTTAATTAGCTAAGTGCGTTAAAATTATTATTGATTAAACTCAAACTCACGTTAGTGAATGTATTAGCTCTTGAACTGCAGCACAATCCTAGCTAATGTTATTAAGAAGTTTACTAGATAAAGTTCTTTTATTTCATCGGGATTAGATATAGTCAGAGCTTGACTATCAATTTTTTAATAGTATCTAATAAGTGTTAATTAGTTTAACAAATTATCCTCTCTGTTATTAAAATCTGGACTGAATATACAACAAAAACTGACATTGAGGATAAGATATTCAATTATATTATCTATATTTAACCCTTTCCACTCCAATGGCGATTGAGAATCGCCATTTTTAATTTAGTAGTTGCACTCCAAAGTCGATTCTAAATCGCCATTTTCATTTCCTTGTTTTTCATAATCAATAATTATTATTATATTCAAATATGTTTCAATTACTATTTTTTTTTAGCTTAAAAGACTCAAAATATACTTGTCTTTAATTATCCCAAGAGATTTTTTGAAACAATTAATTAAAAGAATGCTAAATCTTAATTTAAAAAAAAAAAAAAAACGATTTTTCAAATTTCTTCTGGAGTGGTAGAAACCAAATTTTCTAAAATCAGTGGAGTGGAAAGGGTTAAATTATATATTTTTTTTCACTCACAAAAAAAAAAATAATCGGAAATGCTTTCTAACCATAAACTTGAAGTATTTGATTTTGATCGTTCAAAGTTATCCAGATTCTGTCAACAGTTGAAGTTCTTGATAACAAAGTGGAAGAAGAGCTTACACTCCCTACGGTTATAATGCTTATTGGGACTATAACTTCAACTTGTTAAGGACTTCAATAACACCGGATTTAACATAATCCAAATCAGTGTAATATGTTAAATCTATCTTGGATGAAAACATCTCTCCTAAGTTGGTGGCTTGAGCAGAGCAATTTAGATTTGGACAGAGGACACTAAGAGCCAAGGCAAACCAATTGCTGATTTTGTAGTGCACTTTGCAAATTAAACTTAAACTATAATAAAGTGTAGAGTCTTCACCTTAAATGTAGGATGAAGCTAATACTTACTATAAACATAGGTTATAACAAAGAATATAAATAATGCTAGCTCAATAGCACCACTATCTTTATATAATACTTTCATTTGCCAGAATTAATTATATTAACACCACCAAACACCATCAGAATATCTTAGCAGTGTTAATATAATATGTATTATAATACTTTAATGTGATTGTTATATTTAACAATGTTTTAAATATGAAAAATATGTTTGTGATTATGAAATGTAAACACATAGAAGTACTGTATAATTATATAATATTGTAAATAGGTCTTAGCCTATTATATAGTTGACAATATAGTGGAAATGAGGGACCTATCAATAAAAAATATGGCACTCATATGGAAATAATTAAAATATTGTAGTTCTTAAAACTACATATTTTACAAGCGGACATTTGAGGACAAAAGAAGCAGCAAATAAACTCTTACCGGAGTTTATTTCACAAATAAAATACAATGGCCATGTAAAGCTGGTAAACCTGTGTAAACTATAAAAACGAACATTTAAAATAGAAAAGAACATTTCCAAATAATAAAAGAACTTTCAATTGAATTAACATTTCATTCAAATGATTAAAATGTCTTGTTGGAAAAACCCAAATAGTGACCACCTATATTCCTGAAGCTACCCTCACACATTACAAGGACTTTTGTGAATTCTAAACTCTGCAAGCCAGGATGAGTGGGGATTCCTCTAATTGATAAAACTACTAATCCCATTGGTTAAAGATAAAGTAAATTTACTGAAGCATTCCAAAATTCAAACCACTCATCCAAAAACTATAAAAGAAGATCAAATCCATTATTCAACATAAACCAACAGTCTAATAAGTCTTATGAACTGGCAATAGATACCAGCAAGGTAAGTTGTTTCCAGTTCTTGACTGTGTGTATCGGGCTCAGCAAGGCAGCTGTCATTTACCTCAATGCAACTGCTAGCCAAAGCTACGTTATGATTCAAGATGCAACTGCCAGCCATGCAATACATGCATTCTGCCTCCTCATGCAATTCCAGCAAAACAAATTCTTCAGCAAGACAATAGAAAATCACTAGTATCCTGCCCACTACCAAATCCAAAAGAAGACTTTTGCTCTCAAAGTGCTCAATCACTTGAAGTCTCCAACAAAGATCTGGTATTTGAAGATACTAGCCAAAGCTATCAACCCTACATCTCATCTCAGTTTTAGAAAATGCTGGAAATCCCTGATTACTTTTTCAAGGACTTTTGACCAGTTATGTTAAATATCTAATGATTGCCGTAATTTCCTCAAACCATATACAGTAAAACATCCTGTTGGCAACTTATTATTTTAAATGTGCAATATTTAAATAATATATATTTGCTAATAAAAATAAGTATTATTAAATCAAATTATTTGTTTCAAGGTTTTACTTGCTTCACACTCACTATTTATAATATTTATTGACTAGATGAATAATGCTTCTAGAGAAATGAATAATCCTTCTGAAATGAAACTTAATTTTATTTAAAAGTATCTTAGAAATCATAGCTCTCCTAACAAGTAAACCCTGATCTCTACAGTAAAAGGAATCTCACGCCTTTCTCTACAAATTCAACAGTAACATTGCTGCTCTATTTAAATTATCCTTCACTCTTAAATAAAGAGGATCTAGTATGAGTCCGTTTACAATACTCTGTGTTTAGAAAAGCCTAGATTTTCACTTAATAGACCAGTTCATTTCTAGCATTCTTGACACTATAGTACATAAGGGATTATTAATGGAAGCTGGTAGCACTTTGTAAAACTGGTACAAATCGCTTCAATTGCTGAAATGTATCATTTTTAAAGAAAATAGAGATGATATTTTGACTGTCCTAAAAAGAAATATAGTAAATCACACCTTGAAAGTAGGCTAAATTTTATTTTAAGCCAAATGAATTAGAGATGGACTGATTAATCGGCCAAACTATTGAGGTAATCAGTAATCGGTCGAGTAGTATAATTGGACAAAAAACAAGTCAATAAAATGATTTAAAAAGATATTTCAAAATGAAAATAAAATTACTATTTGTATCATATAAACATTAATTGCAAATTTGCTATGAATTATTGAATTGATTGATTGGAAACAAAATAATTAAAAAAATAAAATATATGACTCAGTCTGAGTTTTAGATATTACTTAGTCTTGAGTTTTAGACTTTAGAGATCATTAGTAGGCTACTCTTAGATTTACTTTTAGAGAAGTGTCGGATCAAACTCAGTAATCAATCACTAATTCATTAGTCATGTTCATTCAATATTTAAGTTAATTAAGGGTAAGTTGCAATGAAGGAACATTAGTAGGTCAGAATTGACCAGCAGGAGACAACTACTTCTTTCTTCACATATATCACATGCGGAAGAGAACATTTGTTCACTGTCGACACTGTTCGCAGGTGTGTAAAGATATCTCTTAGCCAATACTACCCAGACTTGGCAGACAGAACAAAATCTTTACACTGGTAAATTAAAATGTTCTAATATGTTTAAAAAAAATGTTCTAAATATAGACCAATTTAGCCTCAGCAAGTATATAGTTTTTAATGTGGTATCTTGTTTGGAAAGCACTTCTTGAATATGAGCTCCCATTCCAAAGCATAAGATTCTCATCAATTGAAATGTCTCTGTCTCTCTTCTCTTCGACTTTAACTTATTAAAACTTTTTGTTTAGTCTTTGTAATCTAAAATTGGCTAATTATGAAGTAGACTTATATAAACTTGTTTTCTTTTGGATAAGGGTCAGGATTAAAATAAATGTATTTATTTAAAAAAAAAATTGAGTAGATTTTATTATACGTACCTGCGAAGTCAATTTTTTTTTTTTTTTTGTATGTATGTGATAAACTAATTATAATTCAGGCTTCCAAATTATGCCTCGAAGTAAAGCAGTAGTGCAATAAATAAATAAAAAGATTTAATTAACTTTAGCTGCAATAAATAAATAGCTTAGAGACATAATTGAAATGAGTGGAATGGTGTGGTTTAATGAGTTAAAAACTTAAAACGTGAGTAATCGGCCGATTATAATTGGTCTATTAATCGGTAATCAGCCAATTATCTTATCGGTCCAACCCTAATATGAATCTTATATGTGGCAGAAATATTTGATGAATCACAAGAACAACAGTTATGTCATAGGCATTGTTTACAATCAGAAGAATTGATTTTCAGTTCGCGTTATGATTAAATTTGTTTAAATTATATTAAGCAGAGGGTGTTACTATAATGGTAGCCTAATTGATTTTAATTAAACACACTTGCTTCAGTATGAAATATGTAAAGACCAAGGTTATCTCACAATCTTTGTACAGCAATCAAACCATGTATGTTCAGCTGAACAATAAGTTCATGATCGCTAACTTTTTATTGTAAAAGAGTACTCATTACACTGCTGGAGAGGGCATGGTTCAATGGAAATCATCTTACCTTCGGATGCTAATGCTGGTCACCATTCCAATGTTTACTATCGGAGACTTTACACTTGTAAATAACTAGTATCTCATAAATTGAAGAAGAATTAAACTGAAAGATAATGGAGGCAGATGAGCCAGAGCTGAAAGTAGGATTTAATGAATATAATTTAGTAATTAATTCTGTAGATAGCCTGCTTACAACTGAGGAAAACTCCATTAAATTTCATTTCACACTGAATGAGTTTACTACACGAATACAGGATCATTTTCGATGTAATGATAAGTTGAGAGAGAAAGTTTGCAACTTGCTTGGAAACTCAAAGTTTGATCGAACAGTATGAAAACAGAGAACAACAACAACATGATGAAATTATCCAGCAATTAAACTAGAACTTTTGCAAGCTGAGGAAAAACTTGACCAAAGCTTTCTTGCAAACTTTTAAAAGAAAAAGAATCATTTCCATTGCCAGTTAGTCTATTATTCATTGATTACCTCTTATTGTGTAGCTTTTTTTTTTATTCCAAAGCATCACTTATTTGAAGCACGATTACTTGTAATTGTTTGCATTAGACTAATTGTATCATTAAACATTTTTAATCTTTATTGAGAAGAAAAAAAAAGAAAGCCGCATATACATAAGAATAGCTAGCAGAAACTGTTTTTTTTTTTTTACAAAATGAGAAGACTTAATATTTATAAGTCTGAATCAGGCATTCGTAAATTAAATGTCATAATATTCGTAAGTCTGAATTGTTTAAATGTAGAATGTTGTAATTGAAGAATTGCCTGTACTTTGTTCTCATATCTTAAAGACAGCTTGGATATTTTTATGGTGTTGCCAATTTGTTCTATGATAGTGCCTAAATATTTTGAAGATATTTAATTAAAAATATTTATATTTTTAAGTTTATATTTTTACTTCCATTATTGAAGAATATCCCGTTTTCTTCCCATGTAGCCTGAATATACTGTAATACTGTAGTTACTGTAATTAGGAAATGTTAAAAGCTAATAGTCAATAGGATTATTCTAAGCAAAAATATTAAAGAATATGTCATTTAATATTTAAATTTTACTTTGACATAAAAAAAAGTAGTTGTAGTTCCTTTAATTATTTCGATGATTTTTTTTTTACCTGTTTCTAGAGTAGTTTGAATATTTGTGTTATTTTTATAAGTAACATAGTATGGGAAAAGTTTTGGAACGGAACTGGTTGTTTTGAACCTTTGCAGGTCTTTTTCCCTGATTATACTAAAGGTAAAAATATTTAAAATGTTATCAATAAACTTAAATTTTGCTAATCTTAATATCATGTATTTTGTTAGAAGAGCAAATTATTCAATTCATTTTATTTTATATATTTAATATTTTCATTTTGGATTCAATGCCCTTGATTCACTGCAAATCAATAAGTAGATTATTTAGATACCATATATGAACTTTATTACATTGTTTCACCAATATCTGTTCATAGTTTAATTTAAAATTAAATTTTTAATAGAATTGCATACTTTTAATATCCAAAACATAATGTTTTACACATTATATTTTCTTGTCATATTTTAAATATTGGTAAAATTTTATATATATTTTTTTTAGATGAGTTAACCCATTTGCTCATGCTGCAGTGTCCATTTACCCATCCTCCTGATTTTTACGCTACTTATATCAATCTCCTTTTAAGTATCTTCTATATGGTTTGTCGAAATCTGAAAGAGCTTCAATATTTGGTGAGTGGTTTTAATATAAAATTAAATCTTAAAAACAGGGTACTGGCAGCCTATTTTGTATAAAATTCAGCATTTGTTGTGCATTATTACTACTGTTGACTGTTGTATCAATATTTGTTAAGACCAACCTAATTGTAAGTCTTGAATGTAGTTCGAACTACAGCATATCACTTAATCAGTAATTCTTCTTTTACAGTATTGATTGGGTTACCGGTATATTAAATGCATGCTATTTGGAGGGTTTTGAGTTGAAGAGTTATCCAATTTTTTTATTTTTATTTGGAAATGTATTTATATTTTGAACCAAAAATTTATACTTTTATGAGAACTCTGGTACTTCAGTTTTTATCATCCTGAGGAGGGGGGTGAGGGGAATTAATTTACCTATTATTTTGCCAGCAGTGTTTGTATAATAGTAACTATTTTTAATTGCTCTTTAAACACTTGTGATTTCATTATGTCCACTTAACTATGTTGCATATTATAGTGTTGAATATCTAGAGATATGTAATAATAATACTGTATATCTGACTTGAAATGAATGAAACATTGCGGTTTGGAATGAATTAAAAAAAAAATCAAGCAATCATTTCTTAGTGTTTTTGATAATCCTAGCGGTTTTAAAATATGTACCGTAACCCAGAGGTTGAATTTCCCCATTCTTTTTTTTAAAAAAAAGTAACCTTTTAAATTTGGTAGCCGGCGGAATGTGTGACTATTTTAATGAATATGGTTATTCACTATTTATTTTTGTTGTGATGATTCTTGTATTTAAGGAACAGCTGATTTCTGTTTATGTATTATTTTTTCTCGTAACATGATCTTTCAGTTTTTAATAATAAATACCGTGTTAACACAATTTGGCAAATTATGAGAATCTAAATAGTGCATAAAACAAACAATTTCCTTGCATGGATGAATTTATTTATGCAAATTTATTCACATTTATTTTGTGTGTGTTTTCTTTGCTATAAAAGAATACACACACAGTTTTGAGTTGTCAGATATTTGCTGTGTGTGTCTCTTGCCACTTCTGACAAATATTTATTTATTTGTATTTTATTTTATGTGGCTTGGACTGGCAGGACTTATTTTTATGTTATCTATTCAGAAAACTGCTGATTTTGTATTTATGATTGTCATGGAATAAAAGTCATTCCATTACCCGTGTTCCAGTCAGTTTTTTTTTTTTGTGTGTGTGTGTGTAGTGAACCCCTGGGCTATTAAAGATGAGGACTAATAATAAGGATCCACAGCAGAGCATTGTAACACAGCCCAAGTTTCTTTGCATAATGCTGTCCTCTACCGGCATGCAATTTTGAGCATTAGATCTATAGACAACTTAAGTTATATCTCATGTTTGTATTAGCAGTGCAGGATCTGGGGGTGGGGGGGGGGAAGAGGGG
>PXIH01S0015758.1:14582-24720 GCA_003024985.2 Euperipatoides rowelli
TAGAAACCCTTCGAAATCGACAATAATTTTTTTTTGGTGGGAGGGGAAAATAATGTGGTGTCATGTTTGGAACTATGCTAAGCACTCCCATGTTACTTGCTCCCTCCCCTCCCCCATCCCCCAAAAAATGTCCAAGTCTATTTTCATTGTCTACACTCCCCTAGCACCCCTTGTGACCACCTAGGACCTTGACCTTTTACATAAATATTCTAGACCTCTAGAGTAGCCTAACACAAATTTCAACTTAATCGGAGCATTTTGAAAAATTTTGATTTTAACCCGTCAAAATTGACGGACCGATCGATCGATTAATCGATCGATCAATAAGAACCTCATTAAAACAAACATAATACAAAAAACTGCAAGTCCCTTGGATAACCCATTGGGGAGAAAATTTAATTTAAAGAGTTTGGAATGACGGATACACGGAGAAAATTTGTGTTAATTTTTTTTGGGGGCAAAGAACTTGGTGTCATGTTTGGAACTATGCTAAACATTCCCATATTACTTGCTCCCTCAACCCCCCTAGAACCCCATGTGACCATCTATGATCTTGACCTTTTATATACATATTGTAGACCTCTAAAGTAACACAAATTTCAACTTAATCGGAGCATTTTTGCCCTGCTCCCCCTCCTCCTCCTAGCACCCCATGTCACCACCTAGGATCTTGACCTCTAGAGTAACACAAATTTCAACTTAATCGGAGCATTTTAAAAATTTTTGATTTTAACCCATCAAAATTGACGAAGCGATCGATCATAATGATAATAATAATTGAAATTAAATCTGCAAATGTCTAAATTTCTTTTAACTCATTTTTTTTATGTACACATTTTTTTAATGTTTGTTTACCATCCGTCAGCCTGCAAATTATATTTAGCTTTGATTATGTGTGTACTGTGAATTATTAATTAATTTATTAATGTACAAAGTGTTAACATCGAGCATAGCTTTTTAAACTTACTAAATCTTGAGTGAACTTTGTCAGACCGCTCATGTAATTGGGATGACCTGTCACATTTGTGAATTTCTGTTGTCACAATTAATTATATTTACATTTAATTTCTTTTTATCTATTTTTTGGTGTTTGCTTATTTTGTTTTGAGATTAATGACATAATGTCAAATTTGTGCATTGGCCAGAGTATTTCAGTTTTATTTAATAATATTATATATAATATTTTAAATGTGTATGGCCCTAGGACAATATGACAAGAGTGTCCTTATCTTATCCCTCAACTGAGATGAGATGAATTTTATATAAGATGCCAACTAATAATATACTAAACTAGCGTCTGCGAATACAACTTCACGTTCTTCCTTTCCTCATTAATAAAAATTGCAGAGTTCAATAATTTCAACAATAATATAACAAAATGAGCTTATTTTTTATTCTTAATACATGTATTGATAATAATTCAGTTCAATAAATTTAAGAACAAATTGCAGTTCAATAAATTAAAAAAAAAAATCTAAATTAGCTTATATTTATTCGTAAGCTAATTTAGATTTTTCTTTTCACTTTATTGAACTGCAATTTGCTTTTGTTTTTTAATTTATTGAACTACATTATTACCAATACATGTACTAAGAATAAAAATTAATCTCAGTTAGTTACATTATTATTGAAATAATTGAACAGTGATCATTTCTTTCTAAGGAAAGGAAGGACGTGAAGTTGTATACACAGACGCTAGTACTAATAACAGAGTGATGACTACTATGGTCAGAATATATGTTTTACTCCGCATTCACCATCATGTACAGGTATCTGTCACTGCATGAATTAATGACCTTTCTAAGTGAGCCAGTGTCCAAGATGAGTTCACTGACCATTGTTTGTGATAACTAAATGGGTCATAGAGTGGGGTTACCCAGGCATTTCTGAACAATGAACATTTGCATATTAATAAGAGTAAAACAAAAGACTATCTGGTATCTCCAATGATTGCAGAGTTTTGCTGAGGTGCTGACCATGCCATCCTATAGGTGCAGCGCCATGGCTGAAATGTGGAGATTTGATTAACAGAAGAATGAGAAGTTTTTTTTTTTTTTTGAGATGGAAACAAAAAGTAAGATTCAGAGAATTGGGTGTAAAGACTCCAAGGAGAAACAAGAGTCTAAAATGCGCTCATATAAGTTTCATTTTGTCGTATTGCGCATGTACAATCAAGATGGCTAGCAGCTAGATATTTACAATCCTAACCTTACCCTAACCCTGAACCCTAACTCCAACTATTAAACCCACTTTTCTCCAACCCTATGATGATGAAGGGGTGAAATAATCTTTTTTTGATCGATTTAAACTCACTTTCCCCCAACCCTATGATGATGAAGGGGTGAAATAATCTTTTTTTGATCGATTTCGAGAAGTTTGATCCAATTTCCGGTCAATTTACCTTAATGAGNAAAATATATGCACAGATGTCAAAAACGCAGTAGAAATGTGTATATATGAGCGCGTTTTAACATCTCGTAAGGAGACTGGAAGTCCCCCCCCCCCTTCTGCAATGTGAATCTAAAATAATGGAGGTGAAAAATCTAAAGAAAGAAGAAGACACCTGTCTGCAATTCAGTAATGGAAATATTATATTAAGTTCAAGTTATGAAATTATTAATTTCATAATGCAATGATGATTAGAAATATTTGCTGAGAGTCAAGATTGGAGACTGCCATCATAATTTTGATGTATTGGATTGTAGCTGTATGAATATTGGACGTTATGCAAAGTTTCATGTGTTCCCTCCGGGACCGAGTCTAGAACTCAGTGACAGTAAGTGACTAATATGTTGTCATCATTCTAGGGAGAACTTTAAAAGATATACAGTTTTTAAAACTGTATTGAGTACTTTAAATGAAGAATAGGGCCATGCCCAAATAGGTTTGAATATTTATTGTTTGTTAAATTAAATTTATGTAAGGATGATTGACAGGGAAATTTATTCAATTTTTTTTATGTGTTTATTTTACGTATGAATCAGTGATTTGACGACCAGTAGGTTAAGAGATTGTCATATTTATCATGTCACTATTTGTTGGAATTACATTTATGTGTTTGACTTTGGTCTTTGAGTAATAAACTATGCATTGTGTGATGTGGTTCTTCTAACCCCTGTGTAGGCAGAGATAAATGTTAATATGTTATGATTAAGGTAGTGATTTTAGTTATATTTATATTTTTTGTTATTTAATTTATTTAAACTTAGAATATTGTTTTCGAATGTTAGACCTTTAAATTTAGTGCGAGTCATGATGAGTGTGAGATTTAAGGGTTTAACTGTAGATCAGACTCACCAAGTCCAATTTTATTTAGCGTTAATATCTCCAGCTTTCCATTTGGGTAACGAGGTCGGGCTGTCTTTAACTCAAGGCATCGAGTGAGGCAGGGTACTTTGTGTCCTGTAACGATAGTCCTTAGTAGCCTTAGTGAAGTATATCTTGTCTAATTTTTTTTTGTGTGAATGTCTGTTTGTCTGCTGTTACAGATTTTAACCTAGTGTAGGGTTTTAGATAAGTCCAATTTTTCCTTATTTTTTTGCTCCCAAATATTTGTGGTATCAATCCAGTTGCCCTAACTTTTTCATTCAGAAATTGCTGTTCGTGCCCATGTTGGTACACAGCATGTCTGTCTTCGGGAGTTTTGGGGGAATTCTGCATTGGCATGCAAACATAAATAAGTGGAGTATAAGTCATCAATTTTTGAGTTGTGTCAACTCTATCAAACAAATTGCAGTATAGGGTCAATAAAGTTAAATACATAGGGAAAATGTTCTCAGAAAAAGGAATGGAACCTGATTCTGAGCAGATTGAAGCCATTAGGGATTTAAAAGAACTTAAATCAATGGAGGAATTACAGGGCATTATGGGAATGGTTGGTTATTTGGGAAAGTACATTCCTCAACTGTCAAAATTGTCAGCATCACTAAGAACTTTACTGAAAAAAAAGATGTTCAATGGGAATGGATAGAATCACAGGTGATGGCACTTAATGAGATAAAAAAACATATAGCAAATGATCCTACATTGAAATTGTATGACAAAGCACAACAGCCGACTATTCAGACAGATAGCAGCAAGGATGGACTTGGCTGTTGCCTACTCATGAATGGAAGCCCACTGATCTTCGCATCAAGGACCCTTACCCAACTGAGAAAAATTATGCTCAGATTGAGAAGGAGCTTCTCAGCATTTGCTTTGAAGGCAAGAAGTTCAATACATTTGTGTACAGCAGAGAGATCATCGTCCAGACTGATCACAAGCCTCTGGAAAGTATACTCAATGAGACTACAGAGAATGTGCCTTAGCTTATTAAGGTATAATCTAAATATTTAGTATCTCCCTCAGAGACTCATATATGTGGCAGATCTGCTATCAAGGTACTAGAAAGTTAGAAGGGAGGTTGAGTAAGATCCGATATTCTTGGACAAGGTTCATGCAGTCAGGAAAGAGATTCCTGTGACCAAAGAAAATGTATTGGAACTGCAGTCAGAAACAGAAAGATATAGCATTAAGAAAAATAAAAGTTAGATGTCTTGATGGTTGGGGAAAAATGCAAAAAGTTGTACCGACAGACATAAGGTGGCATGGAAGGTTAGGGATAAGCTGACTGTGAGTGCAGGGCTGGTGATGCTGGATGACAGAATTGTGATTCCTGACAGCTTAAAGGAAAAGATGCTGAGTCTATTACATGAAATGCACCTTGGAGTGGTAAAAAAAAAGGGCCAGGCAAATACTGTACTGCTGGGCATTGTCAACTGACATTGAGGAAATGAAACTGAAGTGCAAAATATGTGAAAAATTCCTGTGTACCAATGTCAAAGAACAAATAATACAAAGAAGTACTCCTAATTTCTCTTTTGAAGTAGTGGGCCCGGACATTTGCACATTTGGTGGTAAAGATTATCTGTTAACTGAATGCTACCTCACCAAGTGGCTTGAGATACAGGAGCTCAAGACAAAATCAGCAGAGGAAATAATACTAAAGTTAAAGCAAGTTTTTTCATCAAAGGGGATATACCAAAAATACTGGTTACAGACAATGACCCTTTTGGAAGCCTCACTTTCGGGAATTTCACAAGTGCTTGGGGTATTGAACAAGCCCTCTCCAGTCCACATTACCCTAGATCAAATGATCTGGCTGAATGCATGGTAAGTGTGACCAAAGTACTTCTAGAGAGAACAGTATTTTGCACTCCTGGAGTACAGGAATGCCCCACTTGATGGATTGGCAGCCTCACAGGCACAACGAGCAGGATCACATGAGAACGAAAATTGGGACAGAAACAGGACTATTGAAGCCCAAACTGATGGAGTATGTGTTGGAGTAAATTGAAAAAAGAAACAAAGGTCAAGATATTACTACAACCTGCATGTGAAAGTCAGACCAACACAAGCCAAGGGTAGCAGCATATTAATAAAGAACAAAGAAGGATGGGAACCAGCAGTCTTGAAGGAGTCACACATCAGGTCCCAATATCATATCTAGTTACTAATCAAAGTGGAAGGACTTATAAAAGAAACAAGCAAGATATAAGGAAGTACCGAAATTCACCGCCTAGTACTGACAGTCAAAACAGGGAGTGGGACCAACCAAGGGAGGAAACAGAAATGTCAGAAAGCAGAAATAACAATTTACCTGTGAAAGATGATGAAAAATATGTAACAAGATCAGGTAGTGTAACGGTGAGGCCAGTCCGATTTAAAGACTACATGTGTGAAGCCAGAGCTTAGGGGTAGGTGTGACATAGGTGACCGGTTGGCATATATTGAACTTTACCATATTTTGTATTATAGTGTTGTGATTGTAGTTTATGTTATTTAATAGTTAATTACTTAATATGTTGTAGCTGTAAATATGTTTAATAACTGTACTAACTACAGTGTTGTAATTTATGTTGGCAATTGTTACTAGACTGTACTAACAATATAAGGCCAGTTCGAGCCTACGATCCAATCACAATAGAGCAGAGGTGTAACAAATATTTCAGTCAATTGTCTGTTAAATTATTCCACCTTTTGATTATCATCGGGTTGAGACATTGTTATTGCATAATGATTTATTAGATAGAAATTAGGACTCAGGGTTGGGTGAAGGTTAGGACTGTAAATAAAAAAAATAAGGCTGCCAAACCATCTGGTGCTAGTCAGATCATCTACAATCTGATTGGTCTATGACAGATCAAACTCTTGGTCTATTAACGGGTCGTAATTTTTGTATTATATACAAAATAAAAATATACTTTAGAACATAGTCCTATTAGTTGAATAGTCTTGATTTTCCTTCTTTATACGAACACATATTCATGGGTGGGGCCGAAACTTTTTTTTTTTTTATGGTATGCATCTTTAAAAGTGTTTACTCTTGAACTGGAACATAATTACAGTAAAATTGTTTGGAATTTTTTTTTTTAAAGGTAATTTTTATAATAGATTTGATCGAATACAACAATAGTTTAAAATTAATCAAATCTGACAGATTTTTTAAAGTGGTGTATGAAACAGTTCAATTTTTAGCTTCATAAGTCTAAATAAAAAAAAATGTAAAATTCAGGAGAAGCAAATTTTTCATACTTTTAAAAGAGAGAAAGAGAGAGAGAAAAATCAATGCTGACAATTTTACACTTTCATTTAAACTGAAATCTCTCTCCAGTTTTCTGATTAAAGATAAATGATGCGATCTATACCCAGATGAATAGATATGTATATTTTGCAGTCTGTGGTCAAATACTCCCATTATTTTCCTGGTGGTGATTAAAAACGCTATTTCATCTATCCTCAAACTAACATTCTATTTCAGCAACAATACAATTTAAATTCTTTGAAATCAAAGTTTTAAAGTAACATATACCAAAAATGGTCAGCGTTGGTTTGGTTAGATTTTTACCCACCTCCCTCTCCCTCTTTCCCGTGGAAAAGTGTAGAGGGGCTCAAATCCAGACCTGATGACAATTTGATATTAATTGGATTTAATGTCATAAAAATCATGATGCATGCAAATACTATACTGTGCAATTTCATTGGAAATTAAAAAATATAATTTATTTTTTAAAGCCTCCCCCACCCATCTCCCATTCAAATATAGCCTACAGAGTGTACATAAATTTTAAACATTTTAATAATAATTTAACTATACATCATAAAATTTCTGGGCAATGTCATTTAAAATAGGTATTCAAAATGTTCCATAGATGGTGTTGCTGGTCATGTGTGCCTGACAAGTGGTGCTGCCTGGTGGCATAAATACAAGTCTTGCATAATCACTCAATAGTCATGAATCATCAAGAGAAGGCAGAGTGTGTTGTGTGGTTAATTGAAGTTTCATGGATGGAGTTTCTGGTCATATGCATGTGACAAGTGGTGAAACCTAGTGTCATAAACACTAGTCTTGCATAATCAGTCAGTAGTCATGAATCCTTTAGAGATGGCACAGTGGGCTGCTTGGTCGGTGAAGGTGCTGGACAAAAATCTGGAATAATCTATAATTGGAATGCATTGTTCATCATATTAATTCTTATAAAGATATGGATGAATAATTACGCTATCGTACTTTTCATAATACGATATATGCATCGGTGAGTGATCATGAAAAGATTGGAAAAATTAAATTTTCAATCATTCATACTTAGAAACTTCTTGGCACTTTAATCGAGATTTGATCATAAAACAAGAATGCCAGTAACCTGCATATCTTGAACCAAGATATTTTTTTTCCTCATATGGAAAAAACATTACAGCAATAAGATGAATGAAGAGAATTGTAACATAGCAATCCATTATCAGATTGAACTATATGGAATCCATGAAAATTATTGTACTTTAGACTTAGAATAATTTCCGTGTTTTTTTTTTTTTTTTTGATGAGCAGCTGTTTGCAGGAAGCTTAACGACTCCCGTTGTTCTTTTAATATTGATACACAGTGCTGAGCTTTCAGATAGTTATTACAGGTAAATTTTCTTTTTCTCAATTTGGTAATGAAAGGGTTAAAAATAAATCACTCTCTAAATACACATTTAAAACTTTGTACTAAGTCCATAATGCTTGCCAAAAACAATATTATAACAACGCATCAAAGCAATATTTTTTTTTTAAGAAAAATTGGGCAGTTTTGGGTTTTGTTGGGTTCGAACCAGGGAATGACTTGGTTCTCTGGCACTGAGCGATCTGACTTCGAACCACTTGACTAGGCCCACAGGCCTTATTATTAAAATTTATTGATTATTAATCTGTTCTTGTTGTATTTATTTTTAGTGTGTATAACAGTAAAAATATTGAAGCCTTTGTCTAGAAGCAATGATTTAAAAAAAAAAAAAACATTTTTAATGAATCAAATTGTTCTGAGAATTCTGCTTTGTTAAATGTCAATATAGAGTTTATATAAAAAAAAAAAAACTTTATGAAGTAACAACATAATATGAACATTCAGAAAAGTCTTAAGAAAATTGACATTAACAAGTCAATTTTCATTATGAGTTAATAAGTCAAATAATAAATAATTAAAATAATATAAAAAACTATCAGAAGCAAGAAAAAAAAGATAAAATGATAGATTAAAAGGCAATAGAATCTGAAGTCTCAACAGATATCAAAACATATGCCAGGAAAATGTTTTAAAATTAAAAACAAAAGTTTTAATAAAGCAATAGAATATTAACGAACAAAACTGGAAATCCCATATAATGAACAGTAAAACCGTAAAAATCAACAATTGCATTTGTAATGCAAGTTGTATTTCTTTTCTTTCTATGACATTTGATAATTGGTTATATAATTTTTTTGGATGTGTAAAAAGAGGTCCTACTCCAAACTTACAAATCACAAGAGGATTAGGCTAATGATTTTATTGAACTTATTTTTTATTTTAGTGTTGCTTTAAATTTCAAGTTTTATTTATTTATCAATACCATTAATTCTAAGATAAATTTGAATCAAATTCCACCTGAATTACTTAAATCAATTATTAATAACTTTTACTAAAGTTTAAAAGTTTTTTTTTTAATACTTTTTTAGTTTTTTTTCCCCTAGGCAAATAACTTTTTTTAATTTGGTTTGTTAATAAATAAAGATGTTACAATGTAACAGATACAAGTGCCTAAAAGGCTAAGTTTGATAAAAGCCCTAGCCGACAAATTGATGTGTGCTATTTTACAGTGCTGATTGTGTGTTCATCCTTATGGGGTTCTTAAAAGAGTTGTGAATGGATCAGCTTTCAACTGCATGCTATTTCAACCGATGCTACTGAAATTCTTTTGGCATCATGCTTTATATAAAAATTATAAATTATCAATTTTTTGATAACCTCCTAACCTAATTTTAAACATGTCCAACAATTTATAATTGTCATGGGGATAACACATCAGTTTTCTTGTCATAAAATTAAGTTGGAAAAGATTAGTATGTTTTATTTTTGATAGAGGGCAGCTTAATCAATCTTCTTCAAAATGGCTAACTCCAGCAATTCTAGATGAATTTTGTAGAATACAAGATGAGTTATGAATCAATAAGTTAAATTTGTCATTAAAATTTGTCAAATATATTAACCAAAAAATGGTATTTGTAACTTATTTCTTCAAAGCTTCTGTAATAAAAAAACTAGTATTAGAAATATAATATATTTTTCTGTAAAATCATTCTATTTTTTATGCCCTCTGTCTAAACCTAACTGAATTCTGAACAAGCTGATTACATAGCTAGTTTGTTCTAAAGTTTGTGAAAATGAACCACCACACACAAATGTTTACTCTGTAGATTGATCAATTAGCTGATTGTCCCTAAACTTCTACATCTCCAAGATAATCCATTGAACTATCAAAATTATTCAAATTGAACTCTTATAATGTAAGCAGGCCTCTCGATCAACCCTGAATGAGTGAAGGGCAAAGCAAAACAAATTGAAATATTTGACCCAAATATATATAACAAGTTAAGAAAGATTGCAAACAAACTAAAGTGATTTTTTAAAAAAAAATTTAGAATGATGGATGTACAGACAGACAAACCAAAATAAAAAAAATCCATACCATTTCAAGGACTTTTAAAGATAAATCTAACACAAAGTTTGGTAGCACTAGTTTTTAAGGATCAAGAGTTTATATGAGTGGTGTAGGATCAAAACTAGCAATCTCCATCAAACTTTTT
>PXIH01S0015765.1:1558-12692 GCA_003024985.2 Euperipatoides rowelli
CCTATGTTCTTTTCCAGGTTTAAAATAGTAAGTATGCCAAATCTGGTGAGAGTGGTCAAATGGCTGAGAATTGTATAGATAACATACATACATTTAATTGCCCAGTGTTGCCAATGCGTCTGTTTACCTATGTCAAAATATAGCCTATGTTCTTTTCCAGGTTTTAAATAGTAAGTATGCCAAATCTGGTGCAGATTGATCAAAAGGCTGAGAATTGTATAGATAACATACATACATTTAATTGCCCGGCATTGACCGGGCTTCTGTTACCTAGGTCAAAATATAGCTTATGTTCTTTTACAGGTTTTAAATAGTAAGTATGCCAAATCTGGTACAGAGTGGTCAAATGGCTGAGAATTGTATAGATCGCATACATACATTTATTTGACCAGCATTGCCCAGGATTCTGTTTACCTAGGTAAAATATAGCCTATGTTCTTTTCCAGGTTTTAATAAGTAAGTATGCTAAACTTGGTACAGATTGGTCAAATGGCTGAGAATTGTATAGATAACATACATACAGACTGACATACAGACACTCAATTTTATATATTGTTATATGTTAGTCAACTTGTCAACTCTGTTGAGGTAATTTACAATTCTATTGAATTCCAGATCATCAACAGATAGCTTAATTTTAGAAGTAATATTTCTAGAAAGCTCAGGAAATATTATACAGTAAGAATATGCATTTAAAATTATAGAAAAATGTTATTCATTGGAAAAAATTTCAAGTGGAATTATACAATTATGTTACAAATTCACAAAATATTAAAAATGCTTAACATTGGTTAAAAGAAAAAAAAAAGTAAATTAAATTATTTTTATTCCTATTTTGCATTTTTATATGAAAACTATTTGAACAATGTTTAGAAGTGATAGTTTTGTTGTTATATAAACCATTTTATGAGATAATTGATAATTTACATAACATCAATAGGATCATCTTAAACCATAGTGAACTAAGTAAAAAAATTTACATTTGAGAAACAATGTGTTTTAGATTTGATTTTATATGTAACTCTACCTAGTTACAGTTGGCTCACAGTGCTGTATAACTGCCTGTGATTGACCCAGCAGCATAGTTCACTCTTCCTGATCTAGATTATGCTTTTGAGACCTCATTTTATTGTCTAATCAGAAAATGTAAAAAGTGAGTTAGTTCACTATGGTTTAAGATGATCTTATGATATTATTCAAAATGATTTTTGTTTGTGTATTTTGGCAAATCTCATCTTATTTTCACTTGAGGAAATCATCTTTGCAATTTAAAAACTTTATAATCTTATTCATATTGTGTGAATAAAATGTTTTACTAATAACATAAAGAGAGACCACTTTTTAATATTAGTATTGGATCATTCAGGATTAACATTAACAGCTAAAGTCATAGAGGAAATTCAATCAATATTAATTTGGTAACTGTCCATAAACTAACTGAGCTATTAACAATTTTCCAGTTTTAATTTTGAGATTTCTAATTATTTTGAGACTTTGGCCCCAAATACATGGATAATAATTTTTGCCACAGTCAATATGTGTCCAAACATGAATAAATATTTTGTTTTCAAATGGTCAAGTTACCCATGTCTCAGTCAGGTTTAACTCACCATAAGCTAATGGGACACAGATCCACCTCAAATGCAGTTAGTTTCCAATATCAAGACTAGTTGCTTATCCCTTGCTTAACCATCAATGAAAATGCTAATTTGAATGGTAAAGTTTGTTGCTCAACCACGTCTCAGCCATGATAAAGTGTCCATGTGAATGGTACTTTTTTTAAAGATTGTATACCTTTAAAGTAAATCTATATTATATAAAATCCTTATGTATGTTTGATACATCTTAGTAATAGTCTAACACCACCTATTGATTAAAAATGTAACTAAAATTCAAAAACTTATGTATTACGAAAGATTATTATTATTATTATCATTATTGTATATATAAAATCCTTTTGTACAGTTGATCTTTTAGAATTTGAGGGAGGGTGGGGGATGTGAGGGGATTGAGTAAACTGATGTATTATGAAAGATTTTTGTTATCTATCTACATATTAAATCATTATGTATAGTTTATCTTTTAAATTTGATGTGTGGTTGGGGAAGGGGTAAACTGAAACATGTGGAGGGGGAGGGTACCAATATTGGTGGAGGGGTGAAAATGAATTTTCATCATTTGGGAGGATTTATTAACATCCTAGGGCACAGATGGTCTTCACAGGGCATCTAGTGTGATTATATTATTAGTAAACAGGTACATTAATATAGGACAATGTTAAATCAATGAGAAAATAATTTAATAAGGAACGCAATATTTTAAAATAATCAAAATATCTGTTTAAACATTGTGTTAAATTTTCTTCTAACAAAATTCTGTGAAGGTGGGGGATATTGGTGGTGAGGGAATTTGCTGAAAAAGTAAATATTATTTCAAGCTGTGTCTAAAGAAATGGAATAATTAAATTAATTTAATTAGCACATCTTTATTTTTTAAATATCTTAATTAAATGTGGTATTTTAATGGCAATTAATTTTTTTATTTTAATCAATAAATCAATATGTTTCTTACTTTCTTTAAAACATTAAATGTCATTTGCAACCAAAATATTTTTTCTCTTGTAAGATAATTGTTAAAAATAAAAGCTCTGCATTCTTCACTTCTTAATCCCTATTTTAATTTTTTTTTCCACTTTTAAAAAAGGCTGAATTATTATATCAAAGAAATGTGTCTGTCTGTCTGTTCTTCTAAGAATAAACTGTGGATAGTTTTAGCCTATTGCTTTTTTTTTTAAAAAAAAATAGAATCATTTGACTGTCTTGTCAATGGATTTGCCATTTGTCACCCTAAATAAGAAATTACATTTGACTGAAGAGCTAGAAACAGGGTTATCTAAATTGAGGAATATCATAAAATTAAATTTTTAATCTAATTATTAAATAATTAATAAATAATAATTTCACTCATTGGTTTGAAATAAACTGTTGGGTGAGGTAAGGATGTTTCTGGTCACCTTTATTATTCAACATTATATAATAAAGAAATCATAGTTGAAAAAAACATAAAAATGGGTTCTTGTGTTAAAATTGACATAAAACAACAAATAATCCCAAAAAATGAAGAATGTGTATCATATATATTTGAGGATAATGATGAGGAAGATAAAGATGAAAAAGAATCTATTAAATTTACAGAAATATTAGGAAGAGACAAAAAGACAAAATTAGTAGATCTCAATTAGAAGTGCTGAAAATTTTTAATAGAAAAGAAGATAAAGATAGAATCAAGGAAATAATGGCAATATGGAAAAAGTATGAATAAAGTAATTGTGATTGAGAATATAAATACATTAAATAATTAAAACCATTCATGTCTCAAACAAACAAACAAAAATAAAAAGAAAAGAAAGTTAGAAATTTTATTACCTATTATTTGAATGTAAAGCGCCCCATACATGTAACAATTTGTTCATGGACCTGTTATGGGAATGTGGCATGACAGACAAATCTTATCGAGTGTGGGCCTGCCTGTGGATAAATCATAATGACGCGGTCGAGTCTGTTGTCGTTCAACAGTACTCATAAACCAGGTTCGAAGACACATCATGTCTGAGCGTGTATGGCTTTGTCGCTTGTCGTTGAAGTGATTCAAAAATCTAGACAAGGATTATCTGTTCCATGCAAAGCGTATTTTCCAAATACGCACATTAATTGTTATACCAACATGAGTCGCATAACTTTTTTTTAATATTTGCACCGTTAACATTCTTCCCATTTAAATTCTATCTAGCACTGTATTTTAATGGAAGGTACTAGTAGCAGTAATCAACGATGTTAGGCTGAATTTATCAAACTATACCAGTCATTCTCATATCTATGGGACATAAACAACAAAGATTATAACAACAAGAATATCAAAAAATGTGGCATATGAACATTTGTTAACAAAATGCCAGGAGATATTAGTCGGTGCCAACAAAGATTGGCTATTGAAAAAAATAAACAACTTTTATTCGGCCTTTCGAAGGGAATTAAAAAAAAGCGTGTTAATAAATTATAAGATAATCCCAGAAGACTATGTTTCAAACTTAATAAAACTATAGATGATTGTTTACAAAAAGAGAGAAAGAGATTTAGTCAAAATCTTTTTTTTTTTTACAAAGTGTGTTAATAAAGTTTGATAATTATAATAATAATAACGAAGAGAGAGAGAGAGAGAGAGAGAGATACTCCTCTATTAATAGATGGTTGTAAATAAGGATTTTTTTTAAACTACTTATTAGCTATTATTTGAGACAAATAATGGCTAAAAAAATTAAAAAAAAACAAATCCTTGTCTACAAGCATCTATTAATAGAGGACTAATAGTGATTGCTATGGCTGCTTTACTGGAGTTTGAAAGAACAGGTGCCATTTAAAAGTGTGGATTGTCAAATATAGTGGTCACGTGTGTAGATTCATCCAGGTTTATACAGTCATGTCTGTGGAAAGATCGTTGTGTGGGTGGAGAACGTTTTCTTCAGACATGGCCTGTCAAGGATTTATCCACAGCCCAGGTATGCGGACAAATCATTACATGTATGGGCCCTTGAGAAGCATTATAAGTAACATGAAATGAAAGATATTTAGTAAGTTTATAAAGAAAATAAATCATGACAGTTTGTATAGCTTAGACTCATTTATCTAGAAGTCAAAAGTTAAATGGTAAAATAATCAGTGGTAAATATAACATAATTGAGAAAAGAAATTGTAAAGATTCAGTCAGAATGTGATACTAATAAAAATGAAAATAAGTAAAAGCACAATAGTTAATAACTAAAGACCAATAAAAGCCATAATATCAGAGAATATATCTAACGAATTACAGTATATTTTATCTACAGTATGTACCTAATCAATATTATGAGAAGAAAACGCTTTTGATACTAATAAATTCAATAAAATACACAGATAATAATGTAAATGTGAGTGACACTAATGAATTTGGTAGCCTAAATATTGGATTATTATCTAAGTTGTTGAAAGAGTTTGGTCAATTAGATGTAGCAGAGTGTGTTGGACATCAGAATGTCATCCCCCTTTCATTACTCTGAAAGGGAGATGACATAAATAGATAGGGTACTTGTCATTCATCAAAAAGATAACTAGAACTTAACACAATACCAGTGAATTCTACTGATCTCATAATGATTTACCTTGTTTCAAGATAGGACTTAATTCGGAGAATTAGATAAACACTTAAAATATACTGTAATGCAAACTGATATAAATAAAACAAAATATTACAAGAGTTTTAAATAGTTAAGAAAGACTATTGTAAGATTATAAAGACAAGACAATAATGTGGAAGATTTATATAAGTAAATATATTATGAGTTAAATGAAAAGAAAAGATTGACAAGCAGATAAATAACCATGAAACAGGTAACAATAATTTATATAAATCAGGGAGTAGGTATAATAAAGGAGTGTATGATAATAAAATAATTTTTAAACTAAATCTTATAAAACAACAATCGATAAAACATAAAATGAAAGTAGTAAATGATAAAGAAAACTTAACAAATTTTAAAAGCATGATTAACAAAATAAAAAAGGGGAAATGATGGAAAATGACTTGTAGGAGTAGGCTATATCAGTGTAAAATAACAACATAAAGAATATTGATTTATGAGAGCAATAACATTATGTGTAAAAAGGCAACCAATGCTGACCAATTAGAAATTACAACAAAAACATTTAGTATGTTTTTTTAATAATACATGGAATAGAAGATACTTTAAATCAAAAGGACTAAAATTAGTTAATGATAAAGATGTGTCAAAAATTGAATCAATTAAGGAAACAGATGAAGCAATTAAACAAATGAATAAAATGTTGACACCAGGTCCAGATGCTATTAATAAGGACATATTCTGTCAATATTATAATAGCTTCTAACATTACTAATTAATGTTTTTAATGAAATGCTTTACATGGAGTAGGAGGACTACAAACATAATCATAAAAATTTAATGTATATAAAAATGCATCCTAAAAAATTATATTAAAGAAATAAACAGTTAACTTCAAGTAGAGTAAGACCAAACAACTTGGGAAATAGTGATATAAAATTGTTGGAAATAATCATATATAATAGAATTAGCACTTTGTCAGATATAAATTTACCTCATTACTTTTATTAAATAAAAGGGCACACAATTCAGGTGATGCGTTTTACTTTGAATCAATTTAATAGAAAAAGAAATAAAGATCTACATGTAATGAGATTGGACATGGAAAATGCCATTAGAAAGGTAAACATTATATACATGAAAAATGTTTTATCCAAAGTATTTAGTGAAAACTTAACTAAAATGATTGTCAAGTTAATAAAAAAAATACAGTTATTTATAATAAAAGGTTAACAGACTTTAGAGATGTAGAAGGATGAATTTTACAGGGATCATGCTTCAGCAGTTTGATATTTTCAGTGTTTATAACGGGTCTACAGTTAATGATAAATAAAACAATTGGAGGAGTGTGTATTATAAATATGAACAGACATGTAAATTAATATTATACCTGGATGATTTGTCAATATTCATAACGAACAAGTCAGAGCAGTGGAAAGTATAATTGGTTAAAGAGTATCAAAATATCACAGGATTAAAGGTAAACTATAAAAAGTCTTAGATAATGTAATTAAAGAATAACCAAACAATATATAAATGTTTGTTGTACAATTTTAAAAGTTATTTATTTAAGTCTAGCAGGTTTGGCCTGATCACTAATGTGATTGCCTTATTAGTGAAGACAGATGCAGGAATGAAAGCAAAGTTTTTATTTTATTTTCAAGGAAATAGAAAAAATAACACATAAGGAATAATGGGTAAAGAGTGGAGAAGCTTGTAAAAAATATTTTCATGTATTGGAATTATTAATTTTCTTTAATTGAATTATGCTTTATAGAGTGAAATTTTCTTAACAAAATCAAGGTTTATTTATTTATATAACTTTTTGTTCATATTTAAATTATAGTCAGCTTGGAAATTTGTGTTTAAATTTATGAGTTTTATTTTTAAATGAATAAATAATGATATAGCCTAACATATTGTGATTATGTTAAAATGTTTTCTATAACTTATTGATTTTTATTTTGTGCGTGTGATTACTTTTTTTTTTAGAACATTGAATAACAACAGTTAGCTTAATAATTGGCTAGAGTTCAGTTTCTAAGTTAAATAGCAGTCATATTGAACTCTTACATTCACAATAGAACAATAGTCAACTATTAAATACAGAAAAATCTCAAATAATTTGAATAAAACATTTCGCTGTTATTCAAATGAATATAATTACCTAAAATTAATTTTAATCTAAGTTCATATTGATAATTAAACTGTTCATAAATTAATTAGAACTGTTTAATGTTAATTACATGAGAAATTATTAATATTTAAATATTAAAAATAGCTAGGTCTTCTAATAATATTGAATTTAAAAAAATTGCATGATTGTGAAACAATGGCGTAATGTAAATAATTATTTTTCAAACAATATTTTCTTTGACAGAAAATTCTCACAATTATTTAGTTAAAAATTAAAAACTGTTTTACCATTATGTAATTACTCTCAGGATAATATAAATGGGCTTTATGAAGTATTAAAGGGTTAATATTAGTAAAAAGTGTTGATTTTGATGTTTTCATGGATAATTAGGCGATATATGAACTTAATAAAATATCTTATAAGCAATATTTTCAATTATAGATTTTAAGTTATTAACACCTGGACTCGTAAATTTTCTACTGAAAATTTATCTAAATATTCTTCCTAATAATAATTTTTTGATTAAAAGCTTAACTGTAGGTTTGAGGACACATTGGAGCATATCTTATTCAAATGTAATGAATTTCAGAATGTAAGAAAATGGTTTAGGGAGATACTGGGGTAACAATTTTTTCGTCAGAACTCCAATGAATTCCCTTCTATGTTAGCTGAAAGAAATATAGATTTTTTGTTTGATATTGTTTACCAGATCATTTGGAAAATAAGATGTGAAACAATTTTTAATGTGCCAAAACTGATTCCAATTTTTTTTTTTTCTTCATCAAATCTTTTGAATTATTGTCATGTTGAAATTTGAGCATTTAGAAGGTTAATGGGGGTGAAAAACAAATGTTAAAATTTACATCTTGTAATTTGAAGGGCAAAAGTTAGAAAGTATGAATATTGAATAGTGGCTCAGGATTTTGATACTTATTTTTTTCTGAAATTTAGTAATTTTTGTTATATGAATAATAAATTTGTCAAATGTATTGTTAAACAAATTGATTATAGATAAGTGAAATATTATTTATTAAACTAAATAAAGGGGGAAGTTCCCTTCCAAAAAGTAATATTATGTATTTACCAGGCTTTCAGATAAGGGGTTTTAAGCATCATTTATGCTCTAATTTTACAACAAACGCTTTGGAAAATTAATATAGCCATCAATCGGAAGTCAATAGACATATCCTAGGTGGCATATAATTTCTCAAAACGTCAACACATGAATCTAGAGTTGTCAATAGTAATTATTTAACACACTTAAAACGCAATATATATNTAGTAGTATATTACAAACGATAATAGCATTTTTCAATCTTTTGAGAACTGCCTACTGTATACACTGATATACAATAAGCTACAGTACACTGGTGTAATTAATTATCTAATATAATAAAAGCCAGTTTGGTCATGTATTCTTTGGTATTCTTAGGTACTATTAGGTATTCTTAGGTATTCATAGTTATTCTTAGGTATTTACAGGTATTCTTAGGTACTTAGGCACTCTTAGGTATTCTTAGGTATTCATAGGTACTCTTAGGCATCCTTAGGTACTTTTTGGTATTCTTAGGTACTCTTAGGAATTCTTAGGCACTCTTAGGTAATCTTAGGTACTCTTAGGTATTCTTAGGTATTCTTAGGTATGTAGCGCCATTGGCAGCTTGGATTTTTTTTTGTGTGCACCTTCATGTATATTTTGCAAAGTTTATTATTCTGTTTTTTTTCTTCATTGACAAGTTGATTGCTCAAACTTAATGGTCTTGGTTCTGATCTTTAATGTTTTTTATATCTGATCTTAATGATTTTTATATCTGATCTTTCTTTGCATTCTATGTTCTTTAATGGTTACAACTGATGTCTTGCGTTAACATTATGTGCGATTCACGGATATCTTTTAATAATTGTTTAACTCATAGGATTAACTATTCTGCGAAAGATCTGCTTGCTTTCAGATTTCTATTGAGATCTCAGAAACTTGGGATGGAAACTTTAAACATTTTGGTTGAACTGGATAGTAATAAATCAATTGGAAACCATGTGGCAAATGTGCGGAAAAATTCTGTAATCGTAATACGAAGCTTAAATCTATTAACGTTATTTGTAATCAAACTTTTGATTACAATGTTTGTTCAAAGAAGATCTTATAGAAATCGTGTGTTAAAATCCGTAAGATGTACATTACCTAATTATATATTTCCAAAAATTATCCTTACAAATACCAGATCTATAAGGAATAAGTTTGAAGAAATCCATGCGACAATTCATCACGAAAAACCTCATATAGCAGTATTTACAGAGTCGTGGCTTTATACTAATGATGTTGATGCTTACGATATTGAAAATTTTATTTCTATACATAGAATCAGGATAAGAGCTGACAGAAAGATTGGTGGAGGTGTATCCATGTGTGTTAACAAAAGTATTACTATTTTAAATTTGCATTTGCCACAAACAGATGAAATCGAGGCTATCTCTCTAATGTATAGAATAAATTTTTTGCCTAAAGCAATTCTCTTTTTTACATTTATTGTTATCTACGCACCCCCTAATGACATTTTTGATGAAGCATTGCTCAACTTTATTACTACAGAAATTGATCGAATGCTAACTATCAACATTAAAGCTTCAATATTTGTGCTTGGAGACTTTAATGAGCTTAAGGCTGATAATTTGTCCGCCTTAAAGGCTTTTCAGCAACTGGTTAATTTCCTACACGTGGAAATAGCTTGTTAGACAAGTGTTTTTTTAAGGGGCCTGCTAAATATTTTGTTAAGGAGAAGGCACCTATTGCATCATCTGATCATTGCTTACTGATTTTTAGTTGTGATGATTACGTTTGTGCAGAAAGTGATGTGACATACTTTTGCAGACCTAGAAAACAGTCTAGTTTTGATGCATTGGGTAAAATCTTATCAACATTCGATTGGAATACCATATTACAAATTAAAGACATTAACATTATGGCTGATATGTTTAGTGAAGTTTTGTGTGTCTTATATGAATCAACCTTTCCACTGGAAAGAAGAAAAATTAAAGCTGATAATAAATGGTTCAATAAAGAACTGTCCAATCTTGTTAAAAGAAGAAACATTTTGTACAAACTTGACAGGCATGGTGGACATCTACACACTTTGCCCTGCTAGATTAAATCCAAGGTTAGAGAGGCAAAGAGGAAAAGAGGAAAGATCATGAATATTTAATCAAAGATGTTGCTTTTGGTAGATCTAATTACTATAAAATAATTAAAAAGTTTCTAGGCCAAGCTTCATCCAAGAAAGACATTTGTTTTCTTAATAAAAATGTTGTGCAATCGGCTGTTGATATTAGTGAATATTTCAGAAATTTGGCTAATTCCTCGGATCAAATTAACTTTGATCTGCTTCCGGCTTTCTTGCCTGGCTTACCACTTAATACTGTGGAGATTCAATGGGTACTAAGAGAATTATCAAATCTTCCATTTAAAAATAACTCCTCTCCTGGTGGATTTCCTGCTTTCATATTGAAGATGTTTGCAGTTGAACTATGTGAACCCATCACCAAAATTATTAATATTTCAATTTCTCTGGGAGTTTGCCCTGGGTCATGGAAGAGTGGGATTTTAATTCCTATACCAAAAGTCAAGTGTGCGTCTGGACCTCATGATATACAACATATATCATTGGCATCAAGCATTTCCAAGATTTGTGAAAAGTATATTTATTTACTTCTACTACCTGAGGTAATAAATTTGATAGATGAATTTCATTTTGGGGGCATCCCTGGAAAATCTACTTCACAATATCTTGTTTTAATGATTAATAATATCTTGGAATCGCTGGAAACGT
>PXIH01S0015770.1:4040-14043 GCA_003024985.2 Euperipatoides rowelli
GGCTATGTGCATGGTAAAAACCTACCAATATTGTAGTGGGGAGTTAGTTTTAGGAATAGAAGGCAGAGATAAACATACAAGTCCATACACATACAGTAGATACATTTTATAAAAAATTGAATTTGTCGTAAGAATTACGACAGCGCGACCGCTCGTAGGTTAAAAATAAATCCTTTTCCTTAAGAGCAGACTTTTTATATCCACAGATTCTTTTGTGCACAAACATTTCTGTCAAAATGTTATTAAAAAATGACAAAATTCATTGCCATCTATCTACACTATATTTTAGTTTATTGAAACCTACTGTATCTTTCAGGACATGTTCTGACTTTTTTATTATTAGCATGAACTGTAGTCTACATAATATTTGCCGCCTAAGTTAATTATGATAATTTCTGTTAAGTTTTTTTAAAAAAATCAGCCCTTCATCCCACGCTAAATAAGTGTAACTATGTCACACAGGTTGGGTCTGAGAGACCCAAGTAGATATGAACCACTTAAAATGAATAAATGATTGCTAAAACTTAATATAAATATTTAAATTTACTTTAATACAGATTAGGAAATAATATTTTTCACAATAGAAAGAAAGAATAGGTCACTGAAAAAGACAAAACATCACAAAGTTGGTCATAATTGATTAAGGGGAGAGACAGGGTCGGAAATGACAAAAATGCTTCAAATTTTCAAAAAAAAAATTTTTTGTTTATTTCAATAGTTTTATTCTTTAATTTTATTATAAAATCAATGGCAATTAAAAAATATTAATATTTATGCTCAAAAATAGATATTTACTGAGCCTATATAGTAAAATAATTTTAAAATTTTAAAGAAAAGCCTGTGTAAAAATGTCGTAACTGTCAGCCTAATAACTCAGCTATTCTTTGTGATAAAGACAAGCGATTTGCTTTGAGAAATAAAAAAAAGCGTCCTATTGGAATAAATATCGTAATTTATTCTATTTTGTCAATTTCAACCAGTATATTGAGGTTTCTAATTGCTACTGTAGTTTGTAAACAAACATCTATAAATCTGGCAAAATGATTTGTTGACTCTTCACATGATCACAACTGACGAATCAAAATTCGATAGATGTCATAGGAGATTTAAATGAAATTTAATTGATGTCACTAGAGACAATGCCTACTGTTACTGATCAATCTCAATTCAATATTAGTGAAGCCTTCCCACAATTCCTACCGTACCACGCTGCAAGATTTAAATAGCATTTTATTGCACAAATTATAGGAAAGATTCACGGTAAAAGAAAGTTTTCATTTATTTTTGATTTCATTATCATTATTAATTAATTATAGTTTAAGAACAACATTAAGTTTAGCTCAATTGGTGTTTTGTCTTTTGTTTGCCCTATTTTGCAGACAATTTTTTAATTATGGTACTTTTTATTTGATTTGACCTACAGTAGTCCAATAAAACATAGTTTTAAATTTCTGAACACTATTTATTTATTTAATTTAAAATATAAACCTTTGATATTGTTTAATGCACAACTGATTTTTTTTTCTTTTTGAAATCCAATTTTTTAAAATTTGCAATAAAAACCATTACTTTTCTTTAGCAAACTCNTTCTCACTTGTATTTTTAATTTTATTATTGCTTTCACAAAATTAAAATATGTAATCTTAATTCATTAATAGTTTTGTTCAGTGTTTGTTGATTTTTAAAAATCTTGGTATGCAGTATTTTGAAAAGAAAAAAAAAATGTTCATAATTCAGGTCTAAATGAAAATGTTTTAAAATAAAATTTGCTTCAGCATTAGAAATTATTAATTGTAAACACTGACATTGCAAAAAAAAAAATACCATATCTTTTTCAAGATGCACAGGTTATATATGGCTTAAAAAAATAAAATAAAGAAAAAAAAAAAAAAAAGGTCTAGGCCTACTAGTGTTATAAAATATACTACTTTATTGCAATAAAATATTTCATATGAAGCTGGCACCTTTTAAGTTTATAGCTAGTTTTTATAGTTGTTATTTTCCTTAACAAATTTCAGCCCGTTTGGACAATAATTTGATTCCAAGATTTTCATCCCCATAAGGATCTAAAATTTTCAAGATGGTGGTCATTTTTAAAAAAAGCAATGATAGAATATTTTTTTTACTTTGAGTCTTCTCATCATGTGTAATAATTATACCAAATTATAGGATTCTGGCTCCAAAACTTCATAGAAACAGTACATTTTACTTGGTGTCAGCAACAATATTTTCTGAAAATTCATTTTTTTTTTTTTTTTTTTTTGCTTAGGCCTATTCTTAGGCAAGAAAGGAAATTTACTATAGAAACTAATTAGCTAGAATTTGGCAGGGATGTTCCCCAATGTATTATCTGTGTTTTGTCATATCATTTTGGGGATATCTGTATTTGTTTTTTTAATATGAATCATTGGAATTAATCTAATTTTTTACATAAAATATTTTTCAAATTTGAAAGTATGCAATTTTTTTAATTTACAGAATATTAAAAATCCGCTATGACAAAGCACAAAGGCACTCTTATAGTTTAATCCTACCAAATTTTCAGCCTGTTTGAACAATAATTTTATTCCAAGATTTTCATCCTCGCAAGGGTCTAAAAATATTCTAGATAGTGGCCATTTTTCAAAAGCAATGTACAGTATGATGGGAATTTTTTTTTTTTTTTGATTTTAAGTCTTCTCTGTGTAATAATTGTACCAAATTATAGGGCTCTGTCTCCTAAACGTAATAGAAAAAGTACATTTTACTTAGTGTCAACTTCATTTTCATTTTCTGAAAATTAAATTTTTTTGCTTATACCTTTTGCAAGAAAGAAAATTTACTATAGAAAGCAGTTAACTAGAAAGCTAAAATTTGACAGGGATGCTCCTCAATGAATTATCTACGCTTTGTCATAGCATTTTGGGGATATCTATTTTTTTTTATGAATTTTTAATCATTAGAATTAATCTTGTTTTTTTACATAAAATAGTTTTCAAATTTGAATGTACACCATTTTTTTAAATAAACAATATTAAAAATCCGCTATGACAAAGCGCAAAGGCACTCTTAAAGATTATCCCTACCAAATTTCAGCCTATTTGGACTTAATGCCTTTTCAAGATTTTCATCCCCGTAAGGGTCTAAAAATTTTCAAGATGGTGGTCATTTCTTAAAAACGAAATGCATGATGGGAATTATTTTGGGGATTTTAAGTTTTCTCTTTAAGAGTAACAATTGTGCAAAATTATAGCTTTTTACCATAAATAGTGTAAATTTTAGTTTTCTGACTAGCTTCTCCACTTAACACGGGACCATTTATTTTTCTGGAATGATACTCAGGGACCAAGTTATTTTTCAAACAAATTGAAAAATTTTATGTGTGCTATTTTTAAAATTTGACTGTTCTCTTGGTTTTAGAAAAAAGTGTAAGGAATCAAGTTTGTTCAAATTGAATGCTCTATCATCGTAACTTTTTTTTTTTTCAAAAATATTTACAAGGGACCATGTAAAAGCGATTTAATGTGACACTTTCATTTTTTTTTTTAGAAATTGATGCCAAAAAGTTAATACCGTAGTTATTATAAAATGATTATTTTTACTAGTAGAATATAATAAGATATCCTTTAGGAACATTTTTGAAACTATACATAAATTTCAAAATGCTGATCTTAGGCCTGTAAGGGGGAGGGGGGGGGGGGGTTTCAGATGAAAATTTCTAAACCTAGGCTATATAATATTTTTTTCATTTCTTGAAGTTTTGTTCATAATATTCCTTAAAATTATTTATTGTGTGATATCTATTTGTTTCCTCAACTAATAAATTAATTATTTCTGGAGGAAAAACTGACAAAAAAATAATCAATTTCTAATGCCCTTCTAAAATCAGTAATTGAACCAGAGAATCGTCACTTTCAAGATTTTCTAATTATTCGAGTATTTCTCACCATATTTAAAAAAATTGTGACGTAAATTATTTTATATTATTTTGCTTGACAAATTACTGTCTAAAAATTACTAAAAAAAATTACTAGTCTTTAGCTGCTAATTATTATACTGTTATTATTATTTGATGCTAAATACTGATTGAATGAAATTGAAAAAAAAAAAAATGTAATAATATTTAATTTTTTAGTGTCCCTCCAAAACCTTTGTTTGCTTCTACGTAATGAATATTTGAAGTTTTTATTATTATTATTTATTTATAGACAAATGATTCAAAACCTTTTAGTAAAGTTATACGACAAAAGTATTACATAAAAAGTTGAGAGATTCTAACTTTATCTGGCTAAAAAATAAAATAAAAAAAAATAAAAAATGAAAAGTTTACTTAGCTTTTACAGAAGGTTTTCTTATAGCAGCATATATTTTTTTTTGGTTCAAATTGTAAAGACATCTAGATGTGACGTAAGCAAATTATTTTTTATCTAAAACAGTAGCTAATATTTTTTTCTCGCTGCAAGGAAAATAGAAAACTACTAAGTTTGGGCAGAAAATTGCGAGTCGGTCTTTCTCAAACATTATAAACATATGAAAAGTTTACTTAGCTTTTATGAAAGATTTTCTTATGGCAGCATATACTTTTTTTTGGTTCAAATTGTAAAGACGTCATCTAGATGTGACTTAAGCAAATTATTTTCGAGCTAGCTAATATTGTTTTCTCGCAGAAAGGAAAATAGAAAACTACTAAGTTTGAGCAGAAAATTGCGGCGTTGGTCTTTCTCAAACATTACTAACAGGCAGAAAATTGCGCCGCTGGTACAATGAGTGTTAAATCAGGATCAACATCTGAATTGTCTTTCATTACCGTATCTGATTCCTGTAGCATTTGATGCACTAACTTAACATGCTCTGGATTATTTAAGTCAGATTTTTCCATTTTATACTTAAAAGTTAAAAGTTCATTTGAATAAACAATATAACAATTAACTTTAACGATATTAAAAAAAAACGTGTTTGCATGGGTTGGGTTTGTCGGACCCAATTCAAATTTTATTGTTAAAGAATTAGATATTCTTGTACAATACAAACAAATAATTACAGCCATATAAAAACACAAAACAAAGAAAACAAATCGTAAATAACATATTTTTAAACACAATGCAACGAAACACAATAGAAAAATCATAATAATTAAACTAGATACTTCAAACAAGAGGAGAAAACATGATTAGAAACTGAATGACAGAGACCACTGTGGCTGTTATTGGAAATAATCAAGTTACGGTACTGCAATAGTGCAATCAATAACAAATTTCTAGAAATATTGTATGTGAACATGGGTCACAGAGACCCAGCCCATGGTATGAAGGGTTAAGGAAAAAAATGCACATTTATAAAGAGGGAATTGTTATATGCTATATTCACCAATTTCAAATAATAATTTAAAGAAATATTTTTTTTTGCAAAATACAAAATAAAATATAATAAACACATCCCTTAGTTATGTGACTTTTTTCCCCAACACATCAACCACTAACATTTGTTTATTGACATATTGTTAAGTGCTGGAATTTATTTATTTTTAATTATTTCTATAGCAATTCTATATTATTTGCAGATACATACGTGATGAAGCTGTTTGACCGGAGTGTGGATTTGGCGCAATTTGGAGATAATACTCCACTCTATCCAATTTGCAGAGCTTGGATGAGAAATCAACCTCATAATCGCAACTTGGCGCCTAGATCACGATCCCCTTCTCCTGAACCTGATACTCTTGTTGGTAGCGGGGATGAGGATATTATGGTACATCAATATTATTTTTTCATTTTTAGAATGTTGACTAAAGATTTAAGCAATTTGTGCATCTTCACTAGACTACTTATGACAAATCAAATATTTACAATATTATTTAATTTTTCCTTTTGATTCAACAACCAATCAATTGCTATAATTACTGATATATCTAGAAATGTTATTTTCAGCAAAAGATGTCCATAATAGCTCACATTAAATATGTTATTCAAGTATTGCAGTTTGCTTGATAAACTAATGTGACATTTAACTTAAATTTTCTGATATAGTTTTAATGAAAGTTTATTAACCCAATGTTGAAGAGCTCCAGTACAATCCAGAGTAGTTTTCATTAGCAAAATTGACTAACTCTTATCAAGTTTGACTTTAAGAAAATATACTAGATGGTACTGCAATCAGTCTCGTTTTTAGCAATATATTTTAAAAGAGTGGTAATTTAGCTTTAAAACAAGCCATTACACATGTTTGTAAGTGGCAAAGAAATTAGTTTCTTTTTTTTACATCTTAAATTTACTATAATGAATCTTTTTTTTAAAGAGGACATTAACTCATCTGAAATTTCAAGAATCAAAACAATTTTGATGTCATTTCTTTACTAACTACATTTTATGATGTGAAAGCTATTCTAATACTTTTAAGTACTTTCATATAATTTTGTTGAATCAATTGACATTCTTGCTCTACAACTTGTAAATGTTAGTTTTAAAAGGCCTATTTTTAAGTAACATTGGTGGGTTGAATTAATTCAACTTGTACAGCCACTAGGAATTATTGCAGTATCAACTGTTGCACCAGAGCAAAGGGATTTCTACCTGTTTAAAACTAGAAATCTAAACCTCTCTAGATCTTTCCAAACATTGTTAATCAAGTACTTAAATTTTTCATTGGTCATCCATCTCTTTGTAGAGAACTATCAGATAAGCAATAATATGTCTGCAATTTTGAGACCCAACACCCCACTAACTTCTTTAAAAATAACATATGCTAATTTCTTGGTTCCATTTGTATAAGGCATAAGTTCACTGTGAATCCTATTTTATGATGACTTGAAGTATTAGTTTTGACAGCTTTGTTGCATCTTTTCATTATAATTGTCACTGCTCTAATGATAGACTTTAATTCAAATTCAACTTTTATGAATAAGTTCTAATGTTGGACTCATTAATTATCATTTAGGATTGTTATTGATTGGATTTAGGCTACAGCATTTATCAGTTTGGGATAAGCTCACATATCAATCAATTATATCAGAATGAACATTTATTGTAATTAAAATTAATGGGCCAATAAATGCCAAGAGGTTTATTGTATGACTATAAGACATATAGTAGATTTACAGTAACATTATTAATTTAAAACCAAACACATATAAAACTTATATACATATAATTTCAACGTCCGGAGATGTAACTGAAGATTTGGGGGGGGGGGGGATATAGTGTCTAGGCTGTAGAGCTAGTTGTTGATCGTCGATTCATTGACAGGATGGCAAACGGATTAACGGAGTTAAGTGGTAAATTTCTCAGCGGAAGTCAGTTTTGATAAGGAATTCCTTTGTTGCAACTCAAGTGGGATATATGGTTAAGATAGTATAATTTGATGCGACTAGGCCTAGTTCATGCGGAGTCGAAAATGTTTCTTGAAACAGACTGCAGAAATATGTAGAGATTATTACACCAGGTTTCATGTGATTATGACGTTCAGATCTAGAATTGCATTGATTGGTCAAAATCTTGTTTCAATTGTAGCAATATCAGCTTTGCTGGTTTTATGATTCCTAGATTAACAATTTCTGAAGAAAAGTTATAAAACAGCTTAGCTCTTGCCGGCGTAGAATTTTCACTATATGCTGAAATATATTCAAATGTATTTTATACGGTTAGATGGCTCCTAGATGTTCAATTGATGAAATGAAATATCAAAGCATTCAAGACATTATTTTAGTTTTGATTCTAAATTGGTTAAAAGTAAGAAGACAAAAGATGATTAATAATAGGAAATTTTCTATATGAAAGGATATACTGTACATTATGTAGTGCGGTAGCACAAGAATTTATCTTTGAGGCCATTGCTATTTCTAGTATTATTGGCGACTTGGTTGATAATATTTTAATTAAAATTAGTTAATCTGATGATACTAAATTAAGGTGTAGATTTAACAATATGGAGTAAGTATTATTGTTACAGGCAGGAATTGACAACCATCCTATATTAGTCAGGGCCTTAAATATTTTCAACATTTGTCCCGTATCCTTATTAACTATGCGATGCTATATTTCCCATATAATGTCGAATACTTTTGTAGCAATGTAATTTTACTATGCAAAATATCCTGAAACAATAGCNTGCATCATGAAAAATGAAACAAAATCATAACAAAAGCATCCATCCAAATTTTAAATTTAACCATTGATCGTGAGTGCTATTTGATAACTCCTGATTTTAGACTAGAGGGAAACATGAATTAGTACATATCCAACTCGTTTATATTCATTCATGCTTTGTGACTACATCTCAGGAAAATTACAATCGTAATAGTTATTCTTGATCACTCAAAATAAATTATTGAAATAGTTCATTTTAATTGTATCTTTGCTATTTTGGTTTTTTAGTAATACTGTAAAAGTGGTTTTTTTTTTTTTTTTTTTTAAATTGATGAGAAAAAATATTGTATAAATATTTTTTTAATTTTTTTTTTTATTAAATTATAAATATTACTATTTTACAATAGTATTGTCTTAGCCTACTAGTTTTTTTGTCACCAATTGTTATAAATATTAGAGGCTAAGTACAGTTTCATTTTTCTCTCTCTCCCTGTAAAGAAGTAATGTAAAACCAAATAAATAAATAAATAAACATTCTTTTAATGAATGAATTTAAAAACAAATTATTTTTTCAAGCAAAACATTCTAATGAATTTTATCTAAAAAAATAACATATTTCTAGTTAATAGAAATATAAAATGAACTAAATATAGTATTTACGTCCATTGTTTATATAAAAAAAATATTCTACAATCAATTATATTAATCCTTTCCCTGTACAGCATTGGGCCCATATTTTAACCCTCAGCTGACAATATTTTTTTTTTTAAACTATGTTTATAATTACTGTAAATAAACATTTTAAATGGAACAAATTTATTTTTATTCACAAAATATAAAAATCACATTTTTTTTTTTCAAAAAATTCTTTTGAATTTTAAATTTTAAAACATGGGATTACGCAGACCAGTGTTGCAGTCTTTACAATAATCACTTTCAGAATTGCTTGAAACTTCACTATTATCTGAACTACTGTATTCACTTGGAATATGTTTCATCACTGAATGAATCTGTTTCATCTGGATTATTTTGAGAACAATTTATTCTTGCATTTGTCATTTTTCTAAAATGTTAGAAAGAAAAAAAAAATAGCAGTCTGATTTTTTTTAATTTTTTTTTCTTCTATCAGTGTGATAGTTTGATACCTTTTATAATTAAATTCCATCAACTAGTGACATCTAGTATATTTTACACAAAATTTTATTATTATTCTATCATTTAAAATATGAAGGCAAGCTCGTTTTATTATTTTAAAGAAAAAAAGGGGTGAAAGGTTAGAAACAAACTGAGCTTGTTACAGCCAAAGAAGTCTCATTTATAATGAATGAATCTAGTTTGTTACAGCCACAGAAATGGTTAATCAACTTAGCTAACGATAACATCAACATTGCTGTATTAAATCAACCTGAAAGAAAATTCAAAATTACACATACAGTATACTGTATTGAGACTATTACTTAGAATGGTCTAATTAAAAAACAGATTCTCTACAAATAATCCCAATTTCACAAATGTCATTGAAAACATTATTTTGTAAATANATCAATTCAAAATTATTGTATATGTTTTCCTTAATTTTTTTTCTCGTTTTGTTAAATAAAAGATTATAATTAAATGCCATTATTGTTTTGGCTATCATTGCTGTATAATGTTGTTTCTTTATTAAGTGCAATTAATCATCTATTTTTAATCGGTATGAACTAAACAATATTTCATAGTTAAATTAATATTAGTAATTTTAGAGGGAAACAGGCTAGGACTTTACATGTTAATGATAATTCTCCTTAATTTTTTTAATTAATAGCAGTTCACTAAATGTATTACTGCAGTGGCCATCACTTTCATGTACAGTATGTACAGTAGTTGATGATAGCTATGTAGACTTCTGGGCGAAGCCTACATAATAAAATTTCATTTTATTCCTTATTATATTTATTATTATT
>PXIH01S0015772.1:9752-20768 GCA_003024985.2 Euperipatoides rowelli
AAAAAAAAAATTTAAAAGAATACTAATCTAAATTTTTTTTTAAAAAAAACCCGATTTTTCATTTTTATTGTTGAGCTGTAGAAACCAAATTTTCTGAATTCAGTGGAGTGGAAAGGGTTAATTGGTAAGTTTTTGGAATAACACGATTTAAGTATTACCACCAATTCTTAAATTACATACTCAATTATTTGAAATAACATGTTAAAAAAAAAAAAAGATGTACATTGTACAGCATATGCCGTACTTAATTTAGAATATAAATAAGACAATAAAAACCTGTAAAAATGAAAAAATATTTAAACTTTTATATCTTTAATTAATGTTATGATAGTCTGAGAGAAATTTATGTATTTAAAATTGATTAAAATTCTTTATGGTAATGTTTTTCTATGAATAAATATTATGACTATTAGCCTAAATTCAAATCCACCCTTCTATAGGTACAACAAGATGTTCATAATAGCATTTCCATTATTTCCTATGAAAAATTTGTGTTTGATTTACATGTTTTTGATTTGCAGCTGATTTCCAAAGAACACAACGCCAGCGTAAATCAAAAATCGACTGCATATTCGTAATTTAATTTTCTGTCGAATGTTCTGCATCACAGTAGTGAATTTATTACAATAATGATTTGAGTAATTTCAATGGAGTTATCACCAAAATTATTTCTTTAGACCCCTTCCAAAGTTAGAAGATTTAAAACACCGACATTGATTTTTAATTATAAAGTAACTTTCAAGTTATTTTTTACAATAAATTACTTTTACATCGAGTAAGTTTACTTTTATTAAGAATAATTTATCTATTTTTTCCTTGCAATTTATTTTATTTAAAAAAAATGGACAAAGTAATTTATAGTGGAGTCGTTTGGCTTTTTTAGGAGAAGGTTGCAAGCCCCCCACCCCCCTCTTTTGTTCATATTTCCTCCAAATGCATTTGACACCATTATAGCAAAAAAAATAATTGTAAAGGGTGTTTCAAGATATGGAAATGTCTCAACAAGCTTATTTTAATATAAAAATGAGCCTTTTTTTTAAGTCAAAGGGTCTCTATAGACCCTCATGTGACCTCGTTCTGGACATTTAACAGACTGAAAAAGATTCCTTTTAAAGTTAGTGGTTCTCAAGAATCCATCCTGACTTTAATCTTAGGGAATAAGCATCAAGCTTTGTGACATTATTACACATCTTATAAATCTTTCTTTAAATCTTAACATATGTCCAAGGGCTTGGAAACAACCTTTCTTAATTTCACTGCCAAAAATTAAAAATCCTTCTAAACCAGACACGATCATACCCTTAGCTATTTATTATAGAATTTCAAAAATTTGTGAAAGACATATTCTAGATTATATCATACCAGGTATAACCACCTATTTAGATGCAGAGCAGTATGGTGGACTTCAGAGCTTTCTTCCAAACACTGTTTAATTAGATATATTGAGACCGTTTTAAAATCTTTAGCAAATCCCAAAATTAAGGCTTCAACTATTATAATTGAGTTTGTTGAGGCATTCGACGACATAAATCATAACATTTTTTTTTCACAAATCTTAGACATGGGCATTCTTCAAACTCCTATCTCATTTCATTTATTACCAAAGGAATCACTATTATTGATTTGCCTGATTCTAATCAACAAATGAAATATCAGAATTCTAATGGTGTCCCAAAGGGATCAGTTTTAAATTTATAGATATTACTATTGTTGGTATTAAAGAAAATATAATTTAATTGTTATTAACAAAAATTATTAAACCAAGTTGAAATAGATTTTGAAATTTGTAGCATAATTATCAATCCTATATTATGTTTCATGACATTTCTGTAAACAATCTACCTGAAACACAACATCCTCTTTATGAATACTGTATCTAATATTAGTTTCTCTGAATATATTCAATTACAATGTGCACACAAACAAACTTAGTAGTGAATAATTGCTATAATCAGACAAAGAAAAGTTAGATTTACAATGTAGCCTACACTCAAACATAGAATTATTATTAGTAGTAATCATCTTATGCATACCATTAGTATTATTATTATTATTATTACATACACTTATTTATTTATAACATAATTCAAAACAATACAAGTATCAAAGAATAACATAAAATTAAATTAAATTAATTAGATTGTTGCTTTATATTTCATATTTAGCAACTGAGAGAAAAATGCCACAGCCCCGGAGGATATTGGCCTCATTTACATTATGTTCCAAACAATAACTGATTATAAAAAAAAACGTAATAATAATGACAGCAGACCAATAAATATAACAGAAGTCAGCCTCTCAACAAAAGAATAAACTATATAAAATCCAGATGAAAACAGTTCTTCAGAATAAAAATCCAATTCAATAGGCACTCTACATTATATGTAATCTACATAAAGAGCGTTCATCAAACTGCAATTTTCAAATTTCAAAAAATAGTGAAAATCAGTTCTATATCCAAAAAAATATTCCAATTGAAGACATATAGATTGCAAATTCCAAACAGAAAGTCACTTAATCCAGATGTTAACATCAAAAAGCACACTAATATCCTATACAAATCACTTTTAACTCTTCGTATCACAATCGGTAAAAGTTATTTCCATGTTAAGGGAGCCCTCCTCAATATATCGTAGAAAGTCATCTGCTTCAATAAGGTTACACATAAAATAAAATTCAAATATAAATAATAAATTAAATAGCCTACTTAGCAAAATTAAATATTCCTACTTTTGAATAAATAATTTTATAACGAAAATGGAAAATGTTACCAAAAAGGCACCATCATCTGAGGCTCCCAGAAATACCCAATCCATCGCTATGAGAATGTTCAATGTAATACAAATAAATTACTGCAAATCTAAAAGTCAAAATGATGATAGCCTTCAGGGACTATTAAAAATGTTAATCGTAAAAACAATAAGTTAAAAATAAATAAAAATTCTATTTACAAAAATAAAACTATTTACAAATGAAGCCATGTTAAGAGTACCTGTAGAAGCCATCCCCTTAGGAGCAATTGTATCATTGAATAATTATTTATTTGACCTATAAAATTCTGAAAGAAATTTAAATAATTCTTATCCAAAAATATATCAAGATTTTATGACACACAAATCTCCTGCAGCCAAACATCCTTAGAGAAATAGAGCCTGCTGTGTATATTATAATCTGTTGTTTGTAATTGATTTTATTTATGTATAGAATTATTATTTTTTCTTCTATCAATTTTTATTTATGCTGTTATAGGTTTAGTGTCATAGTTGAAGTATTAAATAAAACTAAAAGTAATATATTCTTTTTTTATAGATTATTGACAACACACTCATGAATACTCAGAAGCCATTAAACTTCTGTACTCCACAAGAAAGTACATCAATAGTTACTTTTCAATGGCAGGAACTAGAGTTTACAGTAATATAGAGCGTCACTATCATAATATGTACTGTAACTACTGAGGATCTTAGGTCATATAATAGAACTCCAAAATTTAAGACTGATGATAAAAATAATGCTGTAAGGAAATATAGAGACTGCAATTAAGCCCCAGTTAGAAGTTTTAGAATATTTCTTAAAGTTCTTTTTTTGCTAAAGTCTAAGCATACTATCATAATTATTGAAGTCCAAAACGGATTTAAAATACAAAATCTTTAGAAACACTTTTGCATTTTTGGTGCAAGTGAGCAACAAAAATACAAATAAAATAGTAAAATAAAAGATGAAATGTTAATGAAGGTTACTGAAATTTTTAATGATTTGATTGTTTCTATTCTTAAGATTTTTTTTTTAAAAGGATGATTTTATGGAAAAAGAATGAGGGTAAGTATTTTCCAAGATTTAATTTTAGACATAAGCATTATAAAAATGCTTTAAAAAAATAGGTATAATAAAAATGATGATTGTTTTTGTTCGGTAACTTTAGCTGCTCTGCACCCCAATGACATAAGCTTCATATCCCTAAATATGAAGCTTTAATGTTAATGTTATGAGTATAACACTAATTTATTTTCCCTTTGTATTCCATATGAAACACTAAACAAAAATATTTTATACCTGTTGATTTGCTTCATATTAAAAAACATAGAACATTTCATTTTTGTATATTTAAAAATAGAAATATATTGTTAAGATCACAAGTCTAAATAAACATCCCGACTTTCTTTTACAGGGCTAGTTCAATTATTATTAATTTCAATGGAATATGTAGGCTATATATAGATAAATAGATAGATAGATGGGTGGGTAGGTAGATAAATAGAGATAGATAAAAGAAAATATGGTTAGATAGAGATAGATAGATAGAGACAGGTAGGCTGGTAGATGGGTGGCTGTATGGAGGAAATGATATGGAGGGAGGGATGATATGGAAAGAGGGATGATATAGAGGGACGGATATGGATGGAGAAAGTGAGGGAGTGGTGGAGAGAGGGATAGAGGTTCAGAAAGAGGGAATAATGAAGGGATTGAGGAAGGGAGATATGGAGGTAGGAATACTGTAGAGAGATAATAGATTGATACAGTAGTTTGATATAGCTGACTGATACAGATGATTGATACATTAGATTATTAAGGTTGATTGATAAGGCAGATTGATATGGTAAATAGATAGATACAGCAGATTGATATGGTAGGTAGATAGATACGGTAGATTGATACAGTAGATATATACTGCAGATAGATTCTGCAAATAGATACTGCAGATAGATACTATAGATATACTGTAGACATATCTATAGGTAGTAGGTACCATGGGCATCCACAGGGGGTGCAAAGGGGTCAGGTACCCCTGCCCCTGGAAAAATCAGACCAACCAAAAATGTAGCTATTTAATATAAAGTTGCAAGAGGGAAGTATTGAGTCACCTTCCTCCCTCAAAAAATTAGATAAAACAAAAATGTAGGTATTTAATATAAAGCTGGCATTCTTTAATAAAATTACAAGTGTGAAGTATTACACAAGTACATACAACCAAAAAAAAAAAAGCTTATCAAAAAATTTTTTTTTGCGTCTCCTACATTGTTTTCTGAGGACACCCATGGAAGGTACTATACATTGACAATAAAGATGTAACTAAAGTATATACAGAAGTAGATAGTCAACAAACTGGATACAGAGATTGATTGTGGGAGACAAACTTTGAACTTACTCTTTTTTAAAGAGGTATTTTGATCGCTGGTACTAAGTTGAAATTGATTTATAAAAAAAGTCTTGAACGATTGAGAAAACACTGAAATCAAATAAATGTCTTCATTTTATATTCACTCTAATTCTTTGCTTCTAGTGATGGAAAAGTTAAATGAAAATTTTACTTGAAGTTCAAGTGATATAGACATGATGATTCGATGGATTTCAAATGCTGATTAAAAAAATATATAATAAAAACACATCCAAAAAAGATGTATTAACTTTTGTATATCAACTTTTTTGTTGAATATTTATATACAGTATATATTGTAAATAAAAATGTTTCTTAACTTTAAAGTGCATGTCTGTATATGGTAAGGTTTGCTTTTCTTCCTTAATAATTCATCTTAGTACAATGATTTTTGATTTAATTAAAATTGCTGATAAAACAGATTTAACAGGATATTTTAGTCTCCTTATTACCTTCCATGCCCTGGGGATGACATTTTAAACATTTGCGGTAAAATAAGTTTGTAATTTTAATATTTTTTTGTAATAATAAGGGATGTTTGTACTGAAAGAAGAGAGATGCTGAGAGAAATGGAGTTGAAATTTAGAACAATTTATGTTGTCGTATTTATAAGAATATTAACAAAAACCATGGACTTACTTAACAAAAGTTTGGAAACTTTCAAAGTAATAATTGCTCTTTTTCTTGCTGTTAAAATGATTTTTTTTTGTTGATTCCTGTTCAAGCTTAACAAGAAATTTAATCGTTGATCACATAGTAAGAAGAATAAACGAAGGAAAATGAAAATTTATATCTGCATTTTGGAAGTTCTATGTTCTATTTAAAACATGGAGTCTACAGTATTTTAAAATCATGGAAATTTACGCAATTTAACCCTTCAGGATTCTAATCTACAATATTTCATACTTTCAAGATTGGATTCAAGTATGCAATTGACGACATACATCATTGGACTCTAGGTAACATTATCTTTGAACTATAAGAACTTATAAAAAATAATAATAAAAATATTAAATCTTTATTAATGCACTAAATTGAATATATTTAATAACTTCTATACTTATAAAATAAATGGGGGGGGGGGGGGACAATTCATAGCATTTATAAATTAAAGTTTGTGATGAAATTTTTTAACTTAAAAAAGGAAAAAAAATTTAACTTAAAAATGAAAAAGTAAAAATTAAATATAACTATAAATGAATAGTTTCATTGACAATTTCTTTGCTGTTTATAATTCTAACTTGATCCATATTAGTGAACCTTGCTAAATTCTGGAATTCTTCTCATAAAAAAAATATTTATACTATGATATATTAAAAATTAATAATTTTCTTTAGATTTTTTTTAGCAGTGTAAGTTATTTGGCTTAGGAGCAAATTTGGTATCCGCCATTGGGGAGGCAATGATTTTCTTCATAAGCATCATTAAATACTCAGCAACTAATCAATATAGTAATCCTATCTTAACAATGAATATTTAAAACAACGACTAAATGAAATTAAAGAGATAAAAAACATCAACAATATAGCTACAATTCATTCTAACTTTACTATTGAGAATGAATGTGTGCAATCTGAAGTAGTTAATAGTTAGTCTAAGTAAATTTGATTGTGATGTGAGAGATGTTTAATTGGATTTAAACTTCTTGCTGATTTACCAGTTGATATTGTTTTGAATGGTATTCGGTTTCAAGAAATGTTTGATAGTGGGTCTTCTAAGTCAATTATAGATGCTTTTATCTTGGAAGACTCAATATCTAATTTGAGGGTTACATACCTATTTTCTCTCTGTTATTGAATTGCCCAAAAAAGGTAAACAATGGGAAGTATCATTTTTTATTAATAATAGCTTGCTCAATCATTAATTTTGTGTGCTAGACATCAGATACTTCAGTCTACCAAGTTATCTTTGGTTATGATTGTTTGTTGTGCACAATGTCATTCTAAACATCAAGGATGGCATATAAAGATTGAAAGAATAAATAGCATCAAAGTTGATGAAAGAAAGACTTCTGGCTGGTGAAATTGGCTCCCAGCAAGGGTTATCAGAAAATTTTGTTAAAATTTGAGAAAGTTTAAATGTTGGTGAAAATCTTGATGCCACTACATTGAGTAAATTCAAGGATCTGATTGTTGAGTTTTGGGATATAATTGTTAAATATGTCACTAAGTTGAAAGGATGCTCCCTAACTCCCATAAAACCTGATTTTTCCTTGGATGTGCTGATGAACACTAAACAATATAAGATCCTGCATAGTGTGATTCAGCCAATTAAAAATAAAAATGAGGAGTATGAGGAAGCTATCATATCAAAGGGGGAGTTTCAGTGGAATGTTCCATTGCAGCTATAAACAATAATCAGGTGATTCAAGACTTGTTTTAGATCTTAGACAGATCAATAAGATCACCAAGCCTTTAAATTATCCTCAATATAACTATATTCTAATTTTTTAAATGGTTCAAGATAGTCATCCAAAATAGACCTCAGCAAATGGATATTATCAAATAGTCATTGGTCCATCCATTAAGGAGAGAGATATTGTTTCACTGTACCCTGGGAAAGGTACACATTGAACCATATGGCACAAGTTCTATCACATTGTCCATCCATTAGGGATATTGTTTCACTGTACGGCACAAGTTCTATCATGTCTGAAATTTTTCACAAGATAATGAATGATATTTTGGCCAACAAGATAGCCAGTGAAAAAATTCTAATCTATCGGGATGAATTGTTGGTGCACACTAAAATGAATGAGGAACACTTTAAGTGTGTTAAGAACACTATTTGAAAAATTGAATCCTGTAAGTCTTGCCACTAAATCAAACAAATGTTATTTTTTTTTCAAAAAATGTAACATATTTAGGCATCAAGTTACATCATAGGGTGCAATGCCTTTGATGAACAAATTTAAAATAGATAAGGAATTTCTTAGACCCAACAGCATTAAGCAAGTAAGGTCATTCTTAGGTATGGTGAATTTCTATAGGAAGTTTATAGTGGATACTGCTAACAAAGCAGCTCAATTATGTTAAAAAAAATAGTCACAATTGTTCAGACTTGTTATTGAGAGACATTCTTTAATGAACTTAAAGCATCTCTCTGTTATACCCCACTCTTAATACACCCAGTTCTGGGAAACATATTTTGTAAAGTTTGAGGCTTCTGACATCATAATAGAACAACTTGATAAGGGGGGAATTACCATCCTATATGCTATTGTGACCATAAGCTCAACAAGACAGAGCAAAATTATTCCACTATTGAGAAGGAAGCTCTAGATCTTGTATTTATTCTGGAACAGTTGAGCCAATTTGTTTTTGGTTATGAGGTAATAGTAAAAACTAACACAAACCATGTTCTTTCTTTTTAAAATGATAGAAAAGAATCAAAGAATAATTCAATGGCTTCTCACCAACCAAGACTTTAACATAAGTATAGAGCATGTCCTGGGGAGGGAAAATGTGGTAGCATATATGTTAAGCAGATGCTAGGAGTCATTAAGTTATGGTTTAATTAATATAGAGAGTTTATTGAGTCCATTTTTGTTAATCTAATAAAGAAATGTTAATCTGATGACACAGAGTACAAGGATATATTGTAACATATTCAAACATTTATTTGAATGAAGAGTAAATCCTTGATAGTAGTCGAACAATTTGTAAAAAGATTGAACAAGTCTGAAATAGGGATAGAAAATTTTGTGTTCTGGTCCCAAAGTCTTTAGTTCCTTTAGTGATATCTTTACACAATGAGAGAGGTAATCAGCATATTTTAGTGCTGATAAGGTGTTGTAGAAGATATGGTTGCTTTATACCTGGAAGGGGATGAACTCTGATATCAAATTTTTTTAAGATCTGTAGAAGAGTCCAACTTCAACCTCAAGTTCCTCTTTCATATCCCTTCCAGAAAATATCAATGGAATTTCTTAGACCATTTGAGAGGAATAGACTTTGGGAAAAAGTATATCTTGTTCATTGACTAATTCACTAAATTTCCAGTTGATATTCTGACTAGAGATATGGAAGTATGTACCATGGCCAGAACATCTATTGACCACATATACACTGTATATGGTGGCAGTGATTTTTTTTGCTGATAAAGGTGCAAATTTCCCAGAAAACTATATAATATTTTATGTAATTTATTAAGTATCAAACATTTGACTACCAAATTATTTCACCCACAATCAAATGGTATGGTGGAACATTTAAAAGCATTATCACAGTTGTCTGAAGGCTCTTATAATGATTTGGTGACAGTGGGTCCCTTGCCTCTGAGTTAAATTTGTAACACAGTTCATGAAAGTACTGGAGAATCCTCACACTTTTTACTGTTTGGGTTTGACCCATTAGATTTCAGAATTAATAATTTACATTGGGAATGTTCAGAAGCTAATGTTTTCCTGAGTGTATAGAGGAGCTAGCTGTCAAATTGTCAGTGCTCTGCAGCATAATTAAAGAGAAATTATTTAATCTGTGAGATCTTGTGATTATAGGAACAAGGGTAAGAATTTGCCAAGGATTTTAGTAGTTTTACGGGTAAAAATAGAAAAATAAAAGCATGTTACAAAGGCCCATACATGGACTTGTTAACATCAAAATAAAAATGAGCAACTTGTCCACAGTGACAAACTAAAACCATACTTTAAAAAAACAGTTTGAAATGATAAATATTTTATCTCAAAAAGTCAGTTCATTGTCTCTGACAAGGTTGAATCGAAGAAAACTTTCTATTGTGGAGGAGAAATATTTGTAAATTGGGTGAGGATTATTAATGCAAACCAGGGACACAAAGTCTTCTTTATTAATGAACATTCTTACCAATATTACCCCTTCTTGGATAAAGGTATTTAACTTAAAAAATTTCTTTTTTTAAAAAAACCTGTGGAGTGGTGAGGAAAGGGTGCATATATAAGAATTTTCTGTTTAGCTTGTTTTCTTTCATTCCATCAGCTCATTTATCCATTTTAAATACACAGAATGTCTGTTTTTTATCATCTTATAGCAAGCTTATTTGCTAATTGATTAGTTGATTTTTATTTATTTAATTGATATTTCTTTATCTCTGTTTATAGAAAGGATACATTACTTGCTCCTTTTGTATATATTGTTTTAATTTAGTTTTAAGTTATGTTTGTATCATTGTTCTTAGGTGGCAAATTTTGATAATTTGTTTCATATTTTATAAAGTTGAAATAAAGTTGAAACTGAAATTAAATCTTGATTTGAAGTCATGTTGAATATTTGTTTAATAAATGATAATTTTGAGCCTATTAACTTATATTCAAAAGTTTAAATCTTTTTAATAAATTGTTATCTCGAGACTGATATTTATGGATAGATTATATAAATTGATTTAAGTAAATATACAGTATTTCTAAACTTTAATTGAAAACTTAATTTAATTCTTTTTTTTTTTAATTTTCTATTGTAAAGAAGTTTGTAATTTTAATATTTTTGTAATAATAAGGGATGTTTGTTATGAAAGAAGAGAGATGATGAGAGAAATGAGTTGAAATTTAAAACAATTTTGGTTGTCGTATTAACAAAAACCATGGATCTTACTTAACAAAAGTTTGGAAACTTTCAAAGTAATTATTGCTCTTTTTCTTGCTGTTAAAATTGATTTTTCTTTTATTGATTCCTGTTCAAGTTTAACAAGAAATTTAATTATTGTTCTCAATAGTAAGAATAAAAGAAGGAAAGATTAAAATATTTATCTGCGTTTCGGAAGTCCTATGCTTTGCTTAACATGGAATAAACAGTAGTTTAAAATCTTTGAAATTTATACAATTTAACTCTTCATGATTCTAATCTACAACATTTGTTTATATTATACCTGAACTGTTTTATTTTTAT
>PXIH01S0015775.1:4844-15159 GCA_003024985.2 Euperipatoides rowelli
TATTTCTCTGTTAGCATATTTTAATAATCTCGGCCTCTGTCTTCTCTGTTTATATTCTGTTAGTTCTCCGTGACGTGTACAATTTCTCGGAGATCGAGATCGGAAATTTTTAAAAAACGTAGCCCCAGTATATCAGACTCTACCCACACCTCAACCTGTCTGGAATCGGCCATTTGTTTCCCAGTATCTTCAAAAATTCTTAGACTAATATAACTCTCAAATTTGAGGGATTAGATTGGCTTTGTATTCTGGTATGCACCACTTCAGCTACATTAAACTTGGAAATAAGGCTCATCGACTATCAGAACAGCATGTTTCTGCTTCAAGAGTATTGTGATGTGTAGCACTCTTTAGATGACTATGTTGAGACTGTCCCGGATATGAGCTGATGCTTGTATTATTGGCAGATACCCCACAGAAGCCCATTGTGGATTTTTGTCAGCATATTGCTGATTAAAACCAGTTCATGTGGCTTTTGAAGAAGCTTCATATTATTTTAGAGATGGAAAGCCATGTCTTTTGCTTGTGCACAAAATGTTGCAGACAGGTTTTATCCAGAATCCACAAAAATTATTCCTTATTGGGCTGTCAAAATTTGGATGGACTGCAACATGTACATTTGCTGGAAGTATGTCATTCAGATTTCAGAAGCTGTCAATGTGGCTAGTGGACTAGTAGAGTGAAGGCCTCAATGTCATTCTGTAGACTGAGTGGCATGGAAACAATTATTTTCATCCAGACTAGCTTTGATGAAGTCAATATTATCAGTTATGAAATGGACAAACATTTTTTCTTCTAAGTTAGGTGTCAGAGGCATCCCTAGGTGGGTAGCCTACCCTAGGTACCACCACAAGGGAAGGGGGAGTGGCACCCTAAAAAAATGTTTATTTTTTATTTTTTGGGTGGGGTGCAAATGTTCTTATTATTTTATTTAATTAATTTTTCTCCTTTGGTACTGAATAGCTCATAGTCATACAATAGACACAGTGTTTATTTCATGAGCAAATCCACTGTTCCAATGGAGAAAATTGGAGTAGCATTAAAGTGAAATTTAAAGTTTAAAGATCATACATACCCCCTCCCCCTAAAAAACAACTTATCAAATCAGACAGAAAGACAACAAAACATCCAGTCAAATAAAAATAATAAAAAAAAAAGATTTATCAAAATATTTCCATCAAAAATATAAATAAGGCACCCTGGGGTGCCAAGAGTAAGCTCCACCCCAGGTACCAAAACATCATGGTATGTCACTGCTAGGTGGAATCAGGAAACATCTATGCTTTCAAAAGGTTTTCAGGAAGGGCTGTATGCAACCTCAATATGTCTATAACTCATGATATGTCCTGCATTATAAAACAGCTTGACTAGTTGTTTAGGATATGAAATCTGGTAAAGACATATTCCAAGTCCAACATGCTTGAGTGTCTAACACTTACTCACCATATATATCAGATCTTGTATGATACTTAAAATCTTTGTACCTTTGAGTTCATTCCATTTACTATTCTGATCTTTACTGCCTTACTTTTTGAAAACCTTTTGTTTTCCAAGCATCTAGCTAAGAAACATAGACTATTTGGTATATAATCAATAGAGCTATCCTTATTTGAAACAAGGTCTTTAAATGGTGTGATAAGATGTGACTTCTCGACTTCATGCTACAAGAACTACATCAAAAAATTATTTATATCCTTCTCGGGTACATATGATGGAATGTTAGATGTATACCACACTTCACCAGCACTGTGGTTCCATCACTATTTCTTGCATGTGTGCAAACTTTAATCATATTAGAACAGTGCAGTTTTCAGTTATTCTTTGGTGTGAAGACCAATATCATATATTCATATATCTGTTTTGACAATTTATCTCTTAATGTGTTCATATGGTTGATTAAAAATAGGGATATTGTCACACCAGAACTATTATCTGTCACAATAACTTGTCCATAATCCCAGAATATCTCCATGACCAGCAGCAAGTGTCAATTCATTGCACAGCCCCTTTATTGTCAGCCACATGTGTTAGTTTATCCTTGTTCCATTGGAAAATTTTCTTAAATCATTCATAGTACACTTTGTGAGTTTCCTTCAGTGGTGAACAGGTCCTGACAACCAACACATGAACTAAAGTTTTGCCGTACTGAACAGCTTCCAGGATATGAGTACTGACTTTCAATGTTTGAATGGACACCAACTTTGAATCTAAGTGTTTTTGACAGAATGTACGTAGATCTAGATTGAGTGGTGTAGTTACACTATGGAGATTTTTTGTAGTTGATATAGATGTAGATGCTGATTGATTGTGTTTGAGAGCTTGGTATAACTGGCTTTCCAATAACAGTCTTTGTGACACAAAATTGCTTCCTGTGGAGATTTATTAAGAACTGTTGTTCTCTGTCCATAGTATCATGGATGTTAATTTATCTATACTTTGGTTAATGTTTCAAGGATGTTTACAAAGTTCTCAATTCCACATCCATGATCTAATATCTTGGCATATAATACAAACTCAATATTTGGATTAAATACATAAAAAAATGATTGAGTCAAATTGGGGTAATGCCTGGTATACAAGAGTTTTAATATCTTCTTACGGGTTAAAAACATGACAAATATCTTTTATAAACAATGGACATTTTGTTTTTCATTTTGGAGGGTAAAAAAGTGGGAATTGAACCAGACATTCATCATCCTACCATCCACAATGCCAGCTACTTACAAACCCAATATATGTATATTTATACAGTATGACTATAGTGCTTATTTAATATTTCATATAATATTTAATTGCAGACCTGTCATCAATAAGCTTGATCTCACAACACATCACAACTGTCAATACACTTGCACTACATTTACAGCACAAATCTATATAGTCTGACACACTCCTACACAAGACATACATACAGTTATCACTGTGTTGCTTATATTTTAGCTCAGTTGTAAAACCTCAAGGCTAGGGACACACACACCCTCACACCAAAGATATTTCATATTTAGCACAGTAAAAGTAAATGTAGCCTATACCTAGTATTCTAATATTTCTTGATAGATTCCATAAAAGGTGTGTATATTTATCATTCTTATTTTATGATAGCTTCAATAAAAACTACAGCATATTTACTTTAATAATATTCAATATTAGCTACTGTTTAATTATCTTATTCATGTTTTGTTTATCTTATGCTACTTGCCACTACATCTTTGTTCCCCTTTATCATTATACATTATTAAATATTTCATGCAAATTATTTAATTGGGAAGCAAAGCAAACTTAAATCAGTTTGCTTTTAATCTAAATAAAACATCTTCTGCACCTCCTGTTCAGCAAGAACGTCATCTTCCACCAATGTCTGGATCTTCCACCCCACACCCTGGATTGACTGGCCTTCCTGGAACAGCTGGAGCAGACTGCAGCATTTTCCATCATCTGGAGTTCAGACTTCTGCAACATCTGTCACTGCATCCTGTCGGCCAAGAATTCTTTCTATTCATAAGAATTTTCCTCATGGGCCTAAAATCTGTATAGATATAAAAATAAAATATTTATAAAATACACAAATTACACTATTACATAAAAAATATTTTAAAAATACACATACAAAAATTAATAACATCCTTGCCCCTATGAAGCTGCTATAATATTTTTTTGTATTGTAGAAAATGTTGTGTTTAATTCAGGTTTCAGAATGTCAATGAAAAGCTTTCCCCAATTGCTCTCTTTTTAACATTCAAAATCTGCAAAATAATTGAGAAATTAGCATGCGTCACCGCATGTCCTGTGTTTTTAAATGTATATTAATTTTCGAGAGGGGGTCTATTTTTGTGTGTTTGTTTATCCTAAAAGAGATCCTCCTTCCGGACATGCCCACTTATTTTAAGTTACAAATACAAGAAAAAGATAAATAATAGAGTGGGGGTGGTAGGGGGCATATTTAGAGACTTTTCAATATTTTTAAAAAAATTTTGGCAGTCATTTTGAATCCGCCATTTTGAATAAATTATAAAATTATGAAAATTTCAATATTTTTAAAAAAATTTGAAAAAAAATTAGGGGGGGGGGGGGGGGTACTAATATAATAGATTGTAGGGATGTCCGGAAGAGAGTAGATTTTTCATGTTAAACTTTCAAAAATAGGTTTTATAATTTCAAAATGTGTTTGTTTTTCAATTTTAATATACTGTAGATGGGCTCAGGTGGTTTATAAGCTAAAGGTAAATACACTTTGTTTAAAGAAATACGAAACTGATTAAAAAAATTATATTGATTATTTTTGTATTGAATAGTTGGTATAGGTAGTTTTTGTAAAATATTTTGAACAGTTAGAGTGTTGTCATTAATGTTGCTTAAGTGGGTGTGTGGAAGGAAAATATGATATGGGTGGGTGTATGTGTGATACCTGGTGCTGTGTTTAGCGATTGCCACTTTAATTATGTCTTCAATTAAGACATGAGGAATTTTATTTAAAGAAAATATGATCCTTATATTATTAAGCTGAACATGTAGACGTTGTAAAGTGTTACAGATAAGTGTTGCCCTAACTATTTCTTGCTTGAGTAGATTAATCTTAGTACTGTTTGGGTAATTGGAGAGATATGAGAGTCATAAGGTGTTTTGGGTTGGCTTTCGGAAGATACAGAATTCAAGAAAGTAGTCAAATCGATGTATAGATCTATTAAATCTAGGTCCAAAAACTTCTTTCATCACCCCCTCCCCCTTCTAAACATGAATTAGCCTATTTTGATATAGACAATCAATATTTATCAGACATAATAAAACCACAGGCATATAATAAACAAACTACAGAGACAACAAAATCTCTAATGCATTTATCACAAAGCATTTCAAAATCCTATCCCCCTCCTCCCAAAAAAAATGTAACACAAATACATACAAACTACTTAAAGGTATAAGACAAATTACAGAAGATAGCAACACAATTTTCTTAACAGCAGATAAAAGCAACACCCTGGTACTGGTAGAAAAGGATAAATATAAATAGGATATGCTCCTAGCCTTAGAGAAAAATAATTTTGTTTTAAAATACTGACAAAATTAAAGACTCTACACAACATACTAGGTTTAAAAATTACCTAAATGAGCTATTAAAAATGAAGTAATCACACAAGATATACACAAAATGATATATCCTATGAATAGTAATGCAGCCCAAATATTTGGCAAAGTAAAAATACATAAGAAGAAAGGGGTACCACCCCATCATATGTACAACCCCGGTGTTTTATTCTAAAACATCTAAATGGCTTTTGGGAATCCTAAATAAATATAATTTTTCTTATAACAATTTAAAAAACTCATGTGACCTAGTTTTTCAACTAAGACATGTTAAAATATTACCCACTTATGTCTTCATCTCACTTGATATAACTTCCATGCATGGATCTGTTAACACAATGAGAGCTCTAGACTCTATTATACACAGATATTGGATTGACCGTGATAAGGCATTTAAAATACAACTTTTACACCTTAGAAATTTATTGGAGTTTTGTACAACCAATCTCCCATGCACTTTCCAAGACCTAACCCTGACCCAAAATATGGCCTAGCGATGGGATCATCTCTATCCTGCCTTCTGGCTGACATAGAAGTTGCTGAGATAGAAAAACATATTATCCCAAAATTGACAAAAGGTATAGACTCTCCCATCATCTATTATGCCAGATATTTAGACAACGTCATAATCCTGGCATATTCAATAAAATCAGTTGATCAAATTTTTACAACATTTAATTATTTCTACTCAAATATTCAGTTCACCTTAGAAAATGAGGTTAATAATGTATTAAATTATCTTGATGTCTCTACACATCGATTTGACTACTTTGTTGAATTCAGTTTTCCGAAAGCCAACCCAAAACACCTTAAGACTCTCCTATCTCTCCAATTACCCAAACAGACTAAGATTAATCTACTACATTTCGAGCTTAATAATATAAGGCTCATATTTTCTTTAAATAACTATCCTCATGTCTTAATTGAAGACATATTAAAGTGGCTAACGCTAAACACATCACCAGGTATCACACATACACCAACCCATATCATATTTTCCCTCCCATTCCCATTAGGCAACATTAATGACAACACTCTAACTGTTCAAAATATTTTACCAAAACTACCTATACCAATTATTCAAAACAAAAATAATCAATATAATTTTTTTAATCAGTTTTGTATTTATTTAAAGAAATTGTATTTACCTTTAGCTTATAAACCACCTGAGCCCATCTATATTAAAATTGAAAAACAATCACATTTTGAAATTATAAAACCTATTTTTGAAACTTTAAAATCTGCTTCTGCTTCTTCTTCTTCTTCTCCTCCTCCTTCTTCTCATCCTTCTTCTCCTTCTTCTCCTCCTTCTTCTTCTCCTCCTTCTTATTCTACTTCTCCTCTTTCTTCTCCTCCTTCATCTTCTCCTCCTTCTTCTCCTCCTTCTTATTATCTTTCTCCTCCTTCTTATTCTCCTACTTATCCTCCTTCTTCTACTCCTTTTCTCCTCCTCCTTCTCCTTCTCCTCCTCCTTCTCCTTCTCCTCCTTATTCTCCTTCTTATCCTCCTTATCCTTCTTCTTCTTCTCCTCCTTCTTCTTATCCTCCTCCTTCTTATTCTCCTTATTATCCTCCTTATTCTCCCATTTTCTTTCTTCTCCTCCTCCTCCTTCTTCTCCTTCCTATGCTTCTCCTTCTTCTTCTGCTCTCCTTCTTATTCTTCTTCTCCTTCTTCTTCTCCTACTTCTTCTTCTCCTTTTCTCCTCCTTTTCCTTCTTCTCCTCTTTCACCTCCTTCTTCTTCTACTCTTTCTTCTCCTTCATCTTCTCATCCTCCTCCTTCTTCTCCTTCTTCTCTTTCTTCTCCTTCTTCTCATCACCATCGTCACCATCATGGTCGTCATTGCCACCGCCATCATCATCGCCATCATCACCGTCATCATCATCATCATCATTATCATTATTATTATTATTTATTAGATTAACAAAGGATTAACACTGTTTATGAAAATGAATAAATTTTTTATAGTAATGATTTTATAGTCACAATTTTGCCAACCCATTAAAGTTTATTTTTTTAGAGTTAAATATTGTTAGAACCTAGTGGAGAGATCATGCCAAGGCAAACAAATAAATTATTGTATCATTCTTAAATTGATGTTTTATCATGCCAATTTTATGTTTCATTAATTTCATATTCCATAGTAATTATATCATAATACAATTTTTTAAAATTATATATAAAAAAAGAGCATATTAAAAAAAAAACTCATTAAAAACAAATTACATGTCTGAGATCATTTTCATTTTATTAGTTCAAATTAAATATTATTCTAAATTATAGTATGAGAAAATCTTTAATGTGACCTTATGTTGATAATAATTGGATGCTAATACTGTGTTATTCTGAATAATGACTATATCACACTCACAAGTCCATTAGATAAAGTGACAGATTTTTAGTTGATATCAATTTGAAATTTCAATATTTAAATATTTTTGTTAAAATAAGTTTTGTTAGATGACAGAGCAATTCATATTATTATTAATACAATTGAAACAACCATTAATTGTATTACAAATAGCCTAGTAACTTATCCTAACTTAGCAATTATTTTAATATTTTACACATGATAATGAGGGATAGTCAAATAAACATGAAAGTTTCTCTGATTAATGGCACATGAGTTTGTTGGAAGATAGGAATTATAGATTATTCTGGTATCCTAGATTATAATAATTACCATAAAATCACTTATATGAAAGTCTGTGTTGGGGATTTCACTTGTATGAAATAGACTATAAAAAGTCACTACCAGTATTTATTTATTTATTTATTAAATGCCTATATGTATATAGTCAATTGAGACTTTTAGCACAAACAGAAGAATAAACCATATATCGGCAGAAAAAATAATAATAACAAAGCAAAACAACCAAACAAAACTAATAGCCAAATTAAAAAAACAGACCACACAGAGTAACCAAACTCTAACAACATACTCTAAAATTCTAAAGAATTGAGCAAAACAAAACATATTGAAAAAAGGAGTCCAAATATTTTTTTGAAAGTGTAGAAAGAGTTGGCACTCACTACATCTGTTGGTAACCTGTTCCAAGAGTACACATTTTCAAACTAAACAAAGATACCAATTATTGTTATTATCAATGTGAGTGAAAGATGAGTTATTTTTAAGGTTGAGTATTACGATAACCAATTTGAGGGACTGGAAAATATCATTAATGTGGATTTTAATAGATACTGTATATGTGGCAATTGGAAAGATCTATTGTGTTTAATGGCAATTTAAGAATTAGCCAAATAATTGGCATATAAATGTTGCACTACAAATATCTAGGTTTTGTGATATTATTATCAGCCTTGCAAGCATTTATCCTTTTGATGTTGATGGATACAATATGAAAACTGATCAGAATTGAATAATTGGGTACAAAATGCTTTAGTAAAGATAGACGACGATTATTGTATGTCAAATCATGAAATCATGATTCAGATTAATGGAATGTATAATGGGGAATAAATGAACATGAATCCATGATGTGAGTGGAAGAGTAGGGTAGAGTTTGAACAAATAAATTCCATTGTAGAAAAACTATGATAGGTTAATAGAGAAAACAATGGGGGATATGAGATAGTTACATACAAGAACTACCGTACTTCAATACAATGTGAAAGTTAAATAATTAAGTAATGAAAGGTTAACTTTCACATCTCTCTCTCTCTCTCTCTAATCCTTATCACTATAAGAGTTTATTTATTTTTCTAAATTCGGTTGGAAAAATTAGTAATATGGAAGTAATTGATAATAGCTCAAATGTTAGTGCTAAAAATACTAATTTTTCATCTTCTGGAAATGCTTATCAAGTCAGTCAATTTAACTGGAGTTCGGCAAAAACTATTGCTGGTACTAATAATGTTAATTCTAGTGATCCACTTAAAATAGGATATGCATGTAGGGAAAATAAAAGCAAATAGAAAATTCTATATGATGTTTATGTTCCATGCATTAGATCAGTCCTTGAATATTGTGCTCTGGTGTGGCATAAGGCATTAACAAAAAAACGTTAAAGATGATGAAAGAGTTCAAAACAGAACATTGAAGATAATAATGTGTAGAGATTATATAAATACCAACATTCATTGGGATATTTATTTTTGAAGTCACTTCAAGATAGAAGTCATAAATCTTTTGTAATAAAAATTTTGGAAACATATACTAAATATGTCCCTCCTACTCAAAGGGAGGTGTCTGGAAGGATAACAAGCGATATACATTTGTTAAGGAACCTTTTTGGGGGACATATACTGTAGATTATGTAATTCTTCTATTTTTACCTATTTGAGTATATTTAATGAGTATATACTGTAATTTTATGGAAGTTTTCAAGTGATTTTTGTGTGTGTGTTATTTTTGAGGTGTAATTAATGTTGAAATGTTATATGTAAATACTTAAAATTTTAAGTACTAATTTTTGTTGTTTTATTGTGAGTCCTCCTTTTTTTTTTCATTTTGAGTTGTTTTTAAAGTTGTTGAGTCATTTGAAAATTTAAAAAATCCTAGTGTTGTAATTTTGATTTATTTTACAAAATTTGTGCCAAATGTCAATTCAAAATAATTTTATTCAAATCAACTTTCCATGAAGATTATTAACAAATAAATATAGTAGAATGTTTATTTACAATTTTTTTTTACAGCCATAAAAATATCTGAAAAAGGAAAATTTGAAAAGTTTGATTATTTTATACAGTAGAGTAAAAAAAAATAGTGTATATAGTACAGGGACCTATCTCTTACATTTCAAAGCATTCCTATGGAAATTTAGAATCCGATTTGAGTCATTTAGATTTAACTTTCAAATAATAGGAAACAAACTACAACTCAATTCAAATCTCTGATNAGAGTACAGTAATATCTATGGTATTGCTTGAAATTTCTAACACAAATAGAATACTGTAATTTATTTTAAAAATATACTGTATACAGTATATCAGATAATAATTCAAGTAAACACTTAAATTTTAAATTCATTATATACAGTATACTGTATACTGTATAAAAAATAATTCAAGTAAACATTTGTTTTTTGAAGGGGTTTTCATCTACTGTATGTAGGACAGAATAAAGAAGTAATTATACATTTTTTTTTAAATTTCTTTCCGCCTTTGCATTTATCACCCTTGAGAGCAAGTGTACATAGGCGTAGCAAGGTGGGGGCGGGGGGGCGGTCCACCTCGGGTACCACCACAGGAAGGGTGCCAAAAAAATTTTTTTT
>PXIH01S0015781.1:21630-32973 GCA_003024985.2 Euperipatoides rowelli
CTGGCCATGTGTCTGGTATGGATAAATAATTTAATCGCCCAAAATAATATTAATTCGACCTGAGTCGAGTGGCAAGTACTAATCTTGACCCTTACCCAACATCCATGGAACCTGAGAATGTGGAGTTTAATGGTCTATCAGCTGAATCGCCTCCGCCATTACTACCATCACTAGCTGACTTTATTTTTGCAATATCTTTCTATATGGCCATAGCCCCTACAGAAATCACAAATAATTCTCTGTTTTTTGTCTATCTTTTTCGACTATTTCCTGAGTAACTTTGGACAACTCAGAAACCTTTAATTCCAAGCTTTCCATTTGTTTGAATTAAGGGTTTTCACTCGGTATCACACTTACTGCATTAATATTTTTAACCCTGACCTGTAATTTAAATTTCCCTTCAATCTCTTTAACAAAATCAATAGATTCTTGCAAACTACAGGGACCCTTCCTGATCAATTATTTACCCAATTTTGGTAAAAGCGCCTCCTGATACTGCTTAAGAATCATTTGATAATGTTCCCCAAGTGGCATTCCCGGTAGAGGACGCAGCAGTTCAGCCAAGGCGAATAATCTGAGCCTATAATCCATGGTGTTTTTCCCCACAGCTTGTTTACATGCTCTAAACAAAATCCTAGTTTGATTCTTATCCTTCTTTAAAGAGAATAATTTTATCAAGCTTTGCAACCGCTCTTCCATGTTTAAAAATACACTAACTGCCTAAATAGATATGCCATCTTGGCCTTCCTTGCCATTTTTTTCTCCAATACCGATAATGCCTTAGCTTCAGGCCACTTATACTCCTTCATAAGTGCCCTGAAACCTGTAATAAAAGGCTCTATACCAAAGACGTCTCCATTCAACATTTGAAAAAATGCCAGTTCTGCAGATGAATCCTAGCCTCCCCAATTCATCCATTCCTCATGCATCTGACAAACTATAGTTATAGGTGCCCTATCATCCTCCTTATTTTTACATTTGTGACAACTACATGCATTACAACTCTTATCTTTGGTCTGCTTCATAGGCATAAATTGTTTTTTTAATCAATTTTATCAGAATTTATGTCAAATATGGATTTTTTACTTTTTTCAACTTTTTAATCTATTAATTTCTTAGGTCTACCTGTTTTAACATCGGTATAAATTTCAATCGGTGTCAAAGCTTTTAATTTATTACTCATCTCACTAAACTCTAATTGCATTTGAGCATTGGTTTCTTTAACCCTATTTATTTCCAATTCCGGCTCAAATAAATCTATTTTCAATAGCCTAATTTGTTCTTTATGTTCAAGATCTTGCTTAAGCTCATCCTCCACATCTAAATTCCTTTTGATCGCTTTAACATGATCCGTTAAAATGATCTCTTTCATCATCATCACTGCTATCAAAATCTAATTGCCTGACCACTTTTTTCTGCCATTATTTTAATTATTCCTCAAAACTCAATAAAATGTAGGCTATATATTTTATAAACTTTTACAATAAATTTCAGTAATAAATTTGTCCGTGTGTGACAACTCATGTCCAATCAAAATGCACTGCTCATTCATTACATAACTACAATTTAAATCATAACAAACATGGCGACTTCAAAAAATTAAGATCTTTTTTTTAACAACACATTACCCATAATACATTGCGGACACCATCCCAAGTTACAACTTGAAGAAAATTTATCGAAAATAGCACTCAAAATTATGCTATGTAAAAATAATTATCAGAAGATTGCATAAAAATTTAAAAAATCCTGTCACGGATGCCAGTTTTTCACCTTTTATATATGTCAAAAACCTACAGAAGACATACGCATCAATAGGTTGACTTTAGCTAGCCTCATAGAGTCTAGTTCCCCATTTTGAACTCTATTCTATTACAAGACTAACTAGAACAAAAAAATTACAATAAAGTATAATTTCACTATCTATTTTATAGCATATCTCACCACTTTAGAGTAGCTTGTTAGTGTACATACTCATGAGTGCTTTAAATAACACACCAAAATCAGAAACAATTCATTAAAACCAGTAGCATGATTCATTTTATCATTTTATCATAAATATAATTATAGATAAAGTCATATTAATAATGTTATGATAAATATAATATTTAAACTAGCTTAAATTACCATTTGAACTCTGAATTAGTGATTACTATACAGTACTGCTTTTCTCACATGTAATCTTCATACTGATCTATCTTCTGCACCATTCACATGTAAGACAGTTTTAATATGCAGTTTTCATCGTTAAAATTCAGTGTACAAAGATGGTACATTCTGCTGGTTATTTTTATTTATAAGATGAAGTTAGAATGCATCGCATAATTAAAATTGGGGAAAACTTTATTTAATAGAATAAGGATTTAAATTGACTCAATTCTGCCACAGGGCTTAAAGAGAAGAAGCAAGCTTCTTATTTATCCCTGACCCCAATAGAAAGGACCAAGTATCACCCCTTATCACACGTACCCAAGATTTAAGGACATCTGACTGTGGACATTAGACTGTAAATGAAGAGTACATTTTGAAATAATGAGCATCACACACAAACTAGTTATATTTTAACAATGCATTCTTTTATTCTTTAAAACAATTTATTAACAATATATTTCCTTTCCCGATTCACTATAATACCCAGATTTCAGTAATAGCTAATTAGATAATTGAAATTATAGTCATGACAAAAAAATATTAAGTTGAGGTAAAGCCAATCTATGTTATTGAAAGGGTAAGGGTTTATTTTGAAAATTGAAATGGATGTGAGTCTATTTAATTTTGAATGTAATTTGAAAAGTCACTGATTGTTTCTTTTAATGCTGTTTGCTTAAACTGGAATTGTCTAGCTTTATTTTCACTACAAGAATAGGAAAACAGGAGTTGCCTGGATATGTCTGGTACTGGAATTTGCTGTAGCCTCGGGAATACTCGGTCTCTTGTGGATTGGATACTGCATTAGATTTTCATNAAAAAATTACTTTTTGCAAGTAAAATTTTAATAGCAAATCTTCATATAACTTTTGCTTGTGGATTGGATACTGCATTAGATTTTCATAAAAAAATTACTTTTTGCAAGTAAAATTTTAATAGCAAATCTTCATATAACTTTTGCTATAAAATTCAACTGATTTAAATTTGATAAATATGGATAATTGGAATAATCATTGCTTATAAATTATGTTATGATTTATAGCAGGATTGATTATTTTAAATTTTAATGGAAAGTTTTATTATAGAACTCCATCTCAAGCTTTAAGCCAGGAGATGTTGATTCTGAAAGTTCTGAGAATTTCTGTTGTAATCTCACGATCATTGCTCTACAGTTTCTTTTATACTTTCAGGATGTTAGGCGTCGTCTGCTTATTCACAGAGAAATGCTGATTTGTTATGGCGAACTTCCTGTTATGCAGAACATCTAATAGTTGCTGCTCCACTATGTGTTCAAAACTAACAATAAGAACAACATATAAATATTTTGTAAATATTATACGTAAAACTTTAAATGTCAACTGGTCACCATGGCAACAAAATTTATGTAGAAACTTTAAATATTCTCTCCTTTAGTTCATTACAATTAAAATTATTATATATTATTAATTATTTGAATAAAATATGATCTTTCTTGCAATTTTCAACACAAATTCACGTTAGGAGTTAGGGGCATAATTTAGACATAGATTGGCTCGATTGGCTATACCTTCATAAATCATTAACAAATATAATTTAAAAAAATCATATAATCTTTATAATTACAAATAAATATATACAGTAATTTTAATACACTATTAAAACCCCCTAAAATCCCCAAACAAACATTACAATCATTTGATATATTAATTATCATCATAATTAATTTTATAGAAAATCCCATAAGGAATGAAATACATATTTCATTCTGTAGTTTTTCTATCTTATGTATATAGAAAACTACAAACATTCACTGAAAAATATTTTACGTAAATTTAATTAAAATAGGCTACGCATGTCAGTAATACTGTCCTATATTTTTATAACATATACCGGTAGGCTAATCTTTAAAAAAAAGAACCCGCATCAAAAAAAAAGTGTACAGTTATTTTTAGTTTTAATAATATCAAAATTAAAACATGACCACAAACTTGAATTTATTTATTTGAACTTCAATATATAGCCTAGGATAAGTATGTCAGGACTGTTACATATTCAACAAGTTATGTCAAAGAAAGGGAAAAAAATGAAAATCCAAAGTTTTTTAAACTCTTTTTTTTTTCAATAATATTAAATTTAGCAGATTACTGTATACTGTGTTACTTACAAAGTAAAATTAATTAAGCTTAATTCTGATTTTTGATTTGAAATTAGAATTTGGAATGAAAGGCTTGGGATTCTCTTCCCTAGACTTTCATTCCAGTTGAGTGTGTACATTTATTTTTTTAGTTTTTTATACAGAGTATAAATATAGTTGTCACAATGATAGCCTATCTATCTATTCTATGGTCTTATTGGATAGATAAACTGAAAATCTTTCCGAGCTGCTGGAAGGTTATTCCCGAGTACCGAAAGTAGCAGCATTATATTTTTTTTTTAAACATTAATAAAGGAGTAATAATTTAGGTAATTAGTAAATTATATTAAGAAATTATAATTAATATATGTCTACCAATTGAAATAATGCTTATGTTTGATCAAGTATTCAATATTTTTTTAATCAATTGCCTCAATTTCTTCTCGATGGCAAAATTCTTCCCGAGCTGTTTGCTCACACTTTGGTAAAAATATACACCCCTGCTAGAAACAATTTGAGGAATTGTTGTCCTAAACTTGTCATTGAAAAATTTTTAACCATTAGCCTATTTGAAATGATTATTATTTTCCTCATCTTTCTTTTGTAAGAAGAAAGTTTATAAAAATGGTCTTTTTTTTTTTACCTTTCAAATATTAAAGATAGACTTTTTAGTTCTTTAGAACCAGTGTTAAAGTGTTAAGAAATGATATCTAACTTATTTAATATTGTTTTAAAAATTGATACATTTTATAACATTATGGAGTATGAAAACGAGGCCAGCATTAATAACATTAATAGACAAAAAAATACGATGGAAAATATAGTGGCTGGAAATCTAACTGTTATCACTTTTGATTTTGTGTTTTCAAACTTTTGATGAAAATAAAAAGCCTAAAAAATTTGATCTTAGGCCTATATACAATAGGCTATACTTTATATATATTTTAGCGTCATGTCAACATTTAAAAGCTTTATTAGACAAAACTGGAAAATAAAAATAATAAAAATTTTCAAATAAATTTAAAAAAAAAAATAACTTTTATACAATCCGGAAATTTATTTACACTGTGTACATGCTTTAATAAATACTCCTATCCCCCACCTCAAATAAAAATTATGAATTAAGCCGTCATTGAATAGGCCAGTGCTTTGTCCAGCGGGACAGTAATCAATAATATACAGTATGTCAGTTAAATTTTTAGGTGACTTCTAGCCTTGCTTATATAGTGTATTTGTGGTTTCCAATATTTTTTCTACATTTTTTTCCATCTCCATTCAGGTAAAATGGCTAATGCTCTATAGCCTACTTTGTAACTTCACATTTTAAAAGTTGTCTTTTATTTAGCTTAATGTAATTTTTATTTCTTTATGCTTTTATTTATTCAGGCCTTATTTGACTAAATAGTTACATATTTCTTTGTTATAGTTACTCAGGATAAGGGTCCAAAATGTCAGCTGGGCCGTATAATTATTCCTATATATTCAAGTATATCATAATTGGTGACATGGGTGTGGGAAAATCCTGTCTTCTACATCAATTCACAGAGAAAAAATGTAAGAATTTTTATTACCTAAATCTGGTTATTTCATATTCTAAAATTGATTTTTATTTGCATCATTGTTTATTAAAAGTTTTTTTTAAATTTATATATTAAGATAAAAACTCCCATTTCGAAGACTGCTTTAAAGGTTACATATTTTGGTTTTCTTAGAACATAGCGTACCGGTATATGCATTCACACCCACAATTAGACACAGTTCTTATATTGCTATATTATCTAAATTGTGTTATAGCATATTTGCAGCCTAATTAAATGCTACTAGCAATGTTTTAATAATCCAGGTACATGTGCTGAGAAAAAAAACATAAATAAAAGACAATGTAAGCTTGTTAATTTTAAGTGAATCAAATCATTTTGGTATCAACCGATTTATAACAGCCTATATATGTATAAGAAAAATCCTTATTAAAAATAAAAATAATCTTTTGAATAAAACATGAGGCATTCCATCGTTTTACTTTTAGTGATTAAAGATCAACGGAGACAAATGTATTGCCTTTCTCTAATTTAAAAGTGGTTATTGAAGGTCTTGAATCAAAAACGCCAACAGATGTTATATTTCTTGATTGGTCTGCACAGCATTTAACTCAATTGATCATAAGATATTAATTCAAACATTAATAACGTTTAAATTCCTGAAATATTTTTATTGAATGGATTCAGGAATTTCTGAACTTCTAATCAAAAAGATTTAGGGGTGATTATCGATGAAAAATTTAATTTACATAAAACATGCGAGGAATCTAATGAAAATAATAAAATTGAAGTTTAGATTTATTAAAAATGTAATAAATCATGTTACTCCATTGACATTTAAGTTGGTTTATTCAAAATACATACTGTACAACCAAATAAGCAAATTTTTAAATTAAAAAAACCTAAAATTTCATGAAAGGTATAAAAAATTGATACATTGGCTCCTTCACAAAGATTGTTATTAAATGATTTAAAATTCATGTTCAAGAAAATTGTATTAGATAATTCTGAAAAATAGAGCACTTGTTTAGAGTAGTCTATTAAAGGTCATACAAAATGGATTTTTTTATTATTATTTTTTATGATTTCATTTCAAAGCAAATTATTAAAAAAAATAATTGCACTTAGCCTACCGGTACCATAGTTAAAAAATAAAAATAAAACATATTAAAATATGAAATTAAGAAATATTTCTACTTAAGTCAGAGGTCATTATGAATGATTTATTGGGTCAGATTATTTTGTGATATAATTATTTGTAAACAGCACGGAATGAGCAATCTTTCATTGCATAGATTAGAAACAACTAACAGTAGGGGAGACTGGGGAGGGTTGACCCAATTTTTAGAAATATATTTTTAAAAAAAAAAATTATTACATAATGGACAAATCTTTATATGCCATTTTATTTGTCATATAATCCTTAAAATTAAAATTAAAATAAAGTGTATTATGTAGAAAATATGAAAAATGAATGGATTTTATCACATAGCTTATGATTTATGGGAGGATGACCCACTATAAAGGGAGGCTTGACCCATTATGAATCTATCAAAAAATATGAATGAACAATACGATCTGACAAAAATTAAATGTTCTGCTTATGTTAACCACCAGTTTATTGAAGTTCCTAAGGAAGTAGGCTTTATACTGTATATCGTCACCAAATCCATTAGAGCTCAACACAATTAATACAGATTTTAAAGACATTTGCAATGAGAAAAGTCAAAGTAAAAAAAAAAAAAATTCTCATCGCAACTCAGGAAGTTCCACTTTTACCAGAAGTACTTAACTTGTTTTTCTCTTTTCAGAGCAATTATTTTCTAGGAATACTGTATGTAGTTGTTGCTCAGTTTCATCTACATTAAATACGCAGCATGGAGTGAATTCATTTTTCAACATCACAGCATAAAAATACATAAATTCATTTACTAATGTTGTATTAAAGCCACTAGTTTTGCCTAAACTTGTACAGTAGCTTGTGAACTTCTCAAAGATAGTGATTTATGTTGATGCATGAACTCTCTTTAATCAATCCACTGCCAGTATCCAGTTTTTAGGCAGTGTTTTTTTTTTATTTGCAAGACCATACTCATATCAAATTGTCATCTCAGTTTAGATGTTAGGCCATAATAAAATTAAATATTTCTCCAATAATTTTTCTTCATCTGCAAATATCTGTGATGTTACATAATTTGGTCTCATTTCAATCAATTTCAAAATTTGGCTACATACTGTACTTTCCCAATGTTTTATGATCAGTGCAATATTTTTTAGAAGCTGCTCGAACATTCACACCATGTTCAACAATGTTTAGAACTGCAACTTTCATTCTCTTATGATAAATCTTGGTTCTCTCATTTTTCCTGGGTTTCTAAAAAATTGCATCTGTAAACATAAACACTAGACTATACCATAGCCTAAATATAACATACAGTAAACCAAAATATTTTTGGGCATGTCATATTTAAATAATTGATTAAAAGTAGAGAATGCTCACTAAAATCCATCAATCTTACTTACCAAGTAGGCTAACATTTTGAAAAATTGAATGTACATGTTTAATCTAATAATCGGCTATTCAGGACATACAATAACAACAAAAACTGCTTAAATTTTACATAAATATTATTTTTTCATTTACTCATAATGCATTACATATGTCATATATGGGAGGGTCAACCCTCCCTTATATGTCCTGGGTCAAACCTCCCTGGTAGCCATTTTGTTTTCAATAGACAAAAATTCATATTAGAAAATGATGCAAATTATTAATATAGTAGTAGATATATTCCTAAGATTAGCCAGTTTTTACATATAAACTTATATTTCCATATTTAAACATTATAATTCATCTAGTACCTTACAAATGAGAGAAAATTTATTTACTTTTGAGGCCCAAAACACAGCTTTCAGATTTGTTCCACACAAATCACTGGAGAGCTGCCAAATAAAAACATGTGTTAGCTTGCATATTCAGGATACACTACTATCTAGTAAAAAAAATGTGAAACTGAAAATAACACTTGAAATAAATGGTAGGTCAAGCCTCCCCTATGGTCAACCCTCCCCAGTCTCCCCTACATAATCCATGGATCTGTCAAATCCAATTCTTTCTGTTTATTATTTTTAATAACTTGATACTTAATTTAACTCATTATGGATAGCAAAGATATTTTAACTATACAATTCCAAGGGTGATAATTCCTTATCAATTTGACCCCTTGGCTGGGGACGATAGTGTCAGATCATCATCCTCTGATGACACCGTAATTATGGATGAATACGCGCACAGAAACTGGTTGATTTACTTTTATATAAACATATTTATAAATTAAGTAAACATATTTAAATAAAGCTTTAAAAATTGATGTAGGCTACTAAAAGTAAAAATTATTTGTATACGGTGAATATAAATTCAAATAGGGGTACGCTGCACATGCGTCAAGTATAAGGAGTCCGAAAATATCAAGCTTGAAGATTTTAAAACTTTAAGTAATTTCAGGTTCTAAATAAGCCTTTGGAAAAGTTAGGATAGGGAAAGTAAAGTGAATAGAATAGTGTAAAAAAAATAGATTAGGAAGACAGATTAGGGTAAAAATTTAAAATAAAAGCTGCAATGCTGAAGAATGTGCAATGGCGACCTTTTCAAAATCATAGCGGGAAAATCTAGATTAAAGAAATATCAAAGAAATTGGAAACAATAATGAATAAACAAGAACAGGAGAAAAAAACTAAAAAGACAACTAGATACAGATCAAGAGAGGATAAATATAGAAGATAGGCTAATCAAGATATGAGCACAAGAATGAGGATCGTGTGGGGCATGGAGGCCCAAAACAAGGTGATAGTTAGCCGAGCAACTAATAATTATTTCTAAAATAATTATTGGTGTGCCTTGGCTTGACTTCCTATGACAGTCACTGAGGTGAATGAAACAATGATAACTGCGGAGAACAAAGATAAAACAATCACCAGAAATGTTTCATACTTTAAAATTTTACTCTCTGAAGAGCTAGAAATACCCTTTGAAATCAAAAGAAATAACTGGACTCCAGAAAAAGAAAGAGAAGCAGACCCTATGATTTCTAATGAAGTTCCTGAAGAAACAACAAGAAGAAGAAGGTAACCAGGTAGACCAGAGATATTCCCTGAGAGAAATCATAATAAAGCAGTTTAAAAAAGAAAATGAAGAGAAGATCTAGAACAAAATCCAGTAAAAAAAAAAAAATGACTTCAAATGTCAATTTCAAACTTTTCTGTTTCACTGCAAGTTTTAGACCTTTTCTGTTTTTTTTTTTAAAAAAAAATTTTAAGACTTTTTACGCTTGCTTGTTTTTGAACTGTTTTCAAATTAGTGGTCAACGTTAAATTCTTTTCAATTTTTTGAAAAACTGTTGTCATTCTTACTATTTTGTTTAAAAAAAAAAAAAACTTTTCCCTTCTAAATGTTACACCCTTAAGGAATGATTAGAGTGTATGTGTGTAAGAGATCTTATTTTTCATATTTAATTTTTTTTTAAAAAAAAGAGGTTAATTTAATGTTAATGTTTATAAATGCTATACAGGCTTTATACTACAAATTTAATGTTAATGTTTATAAATGCTATAAAGGCTTTAAATTGCTAAAAATAAAAAAAAAAGGAAGTGATGTTAATTATACGAGATGGTCATGTGATGTTGTGGGTAACACGAGTGTAGAACGAGAGTTGAGCAGACGATAAAATGTAAGGCTATGAAGCCAAGATGTACTGTACATAACTGTAAAGTAATAAATATGAGTTTAACCTGTTACCTCAGACCTTCAGATGTGTTGTAAACACACCACAGAACACAACAATAGGCAGTCTTGGGGAGTAACTTTTTAAAAGTAACGAATTACTGTAACAAATTACTTTTTCATGTAACTTACTCAGTAACGAATAACATTTTTGACAGAGTAACTTGTATTCATGATGAATACAAAAATCTAGTACTTTTACTCAAGTTACTTTTTCATTATATAAAAATATTTACAATTAAAAAAAGCGAATAGCTTATATTTTTATTATTTTATTCCTTCTATTTAAATTCTCTTTGAAGCCAACACATTGTTGTTTTTAAAGAATGCTAAACAATTAAAGTTGAAATGTCATCCTTGTAAATGATGACATTTCTAACCAAGAGCAATTTTTTTCTTTTGTTTGAGTTTATGACACAAGATCAGATTTTTAAAAATATAATGTTGTCTTCCTTTTGTATAATTATTTTTATAATTCTCAAANAATGTTGTCTTCCTTTTGTATAATTATTTTTATAATTCTCAAATAATAGCAATTAAAAAATATATTGGTGATTTAATTGATTTTGTTATGAATACATTTATTAAGTTTTTTTTTTAATATTTTAAAATACGCTGGAATGACATAATTGTATGCAGAACTCGTCTTTCTTAGCTTCTTTTACTGCTTTTTAAAATTAACAGTTTTATTATTGATCAAAGGTAATTTGAAGCTAAGCATTATCTTTATTTTTCAATTTGAAATTGCCGAAACTGTTGAATTA
>PXIH01S0015795.1:6920-17702 GCA_003024985.2 Euperipatoides rowelli
AAGGTACTGAAAATTTAAAAATTCTAAAAAAAAATTTTGTGCACTCTTTTCTAAAATGAAAAATTTACTGGGAAAAATTTACCCACGACTCGTATTCAAGGGTTAATAATCTTTCAAGAGTTTTGTTTACAAATTTATGACTTTACAACTTTTCACACCACCCTGGGCCTTATTGCTGTCACCATCTACTGTATTTTTGACATTAAATTTATATAATGCAAGTATGAAAATATTTTGAACACAAAAAGATCTTTGCTTGCAGATAAATTAACTAACACCATTTGAGAAATGATCATCCTGTATTTTGTCTATGCCGACAATACTTGTATAGAGTACAGGTACAGCATGTAACATTATACAGTAATATCCTATACCAGGGGTCTGCAACCTGCGGCTCCGGAGCCACATACGGCTCTTTCAACAAATTTTTAGCGCTTTGAAAATTGGCAGGAGGTTTTCATTTTAATATATAAATTTCAAAAATTGAACAAGTTTAATCAAAATGTTTTTTTTATTCAGCTGAGAACGCCCGCCTGTACCGTACATGTGCTGTACTTTTGTTTGGTGCGAGTTGCCCGGAGTTCACGTGAGGGTCTTCCCCGAGTTACTTGATATCATTTCAGTTCTGCAGCTCTTGCATGTTTCTGTTTTTTCATTTTTTTTGCAGATTTGGCTATTACAGTATTTGCGCTTGATTTATTATAGACGTTAACATGGACTGGTAGATGCGATCAGACGATCGACATGTGGTTTAATAGTCACATTAATGTGTATTATTGTATCTTGTGTTGATAGGAACTTAATAGTTTGTGTGAACATTATGGGAAAGACCTGGTAATGAAGATCCATTTATATATTGTTTGCTGACGCATGCTGTTGGTGTGTTTTGGTTTGCTGGCGCTTGCTGTTGACGTTGTTTACGTTTGTGATGACTTGCAGAGCTGGGCACTGGAGGTTCGAATGGCACCTTATGTTTTAAATAGTTATTCTGAGAAGTCAATCCGGATTGCTGTTTTTAATGAAGAAAATTTTCAAATTTGGATATTTTATAATTTTTGTTTTATTTATGTCACCCTGTAATATATATAATTTCATTTTCAATCAGCATNTTGTAAAAAGGCCTACATCCTTTACTGGGCTAAGGCCTTTATTAAATTAAATAAGACTGAATAGGCAGTCATACTGAATATGTTTATAAATAAAACTAAACTAATAAACTAAACTAAAAAAGGTTGCAGGCCCCTGGCCTATACTGTACTTAGTATTGCTAATTAAAATTACAAAAATAATTTGTTTTTATCAGTTTGTTTTCAAGCTAAAATTTAAAAAAAAAAATTGGTTTTATATCTTCGAAATATTTTAAAGAAAAAAACCCTGGGTTATAAGGAATCCACATTCCCTGGGGGGTGGGTGGACACATGTATACAGGTACAGTATATAAAGCATTTTTAATCTTTTAATTGGGGAAAGCCTGCATGCACTTTTTTTTGCCCATTAAATTGCATAAGTGCTGGGGAGTGATTGAATTAGCTGTATTTTTTTATGCTCATGTTAGTATCTTACTTCCTTGTTAAAAGAAAGACTAGGATAGTTTTCCTTCTTGTGACTTGACGTTTTTCATCAATGTTTTGAAATGCATTTAAAAATGAGGATCATGTGCGACAGCTAAACGATGGTTAGATAAATGATCTGGAGAAAATGTTTCCGCCTATATTCACAAATGCAAACTTCTGCTTTTTGTATGCAGATAGCTGATAAGTTTAGGTGACTTTGTTGGAATGTTGAATGATCAGTTAATTTAAATCACAATAAATTATAATTTCCTTATGGCATGTAATGACAAATTGAGTTAAAACAACTTTACACAAGTAATAGCTACAGTATTCTTATATTATTAAATAAATACAATACAATAAATACCTGTGTTTGGAGCTCGCGTTTTTCAAGATCAGTCAATGCCATTTGCTGCCTCAATGCTTCATTTTCTCGTTCCAGACTTTTGATTTTCATTTCATATTTTTGTCTACTTTTGTCTTGGTCTTTTAATTGAGACCTCAAATGCATAGTTTCCTATAAAAAAAGGTTTAAAACTTTTTAAATAAAAAGATTATGAACCAAACAAAAGAAAAAAAAAATTTGAAAACTAAAATGTTTTTATTAGTTAAAATTATGAATGAGAAACAAATTTCATTAATAATTGTATGACTGTGCAAACTTAAATTCAGACTTTAATATACTGTATATATTAAAAAAAAAATCCAACAGATTTTTTTTTATGAATTTTTTTCTAAATGTCCGCATACAACCAAAATCATTTCAGCTCGTATTTTCCCCGTATGTCTAAACAATACATTATGTTAAATATTTCATAATAGCAGCTAGAAAAAAACTGTTCTATTTTTTATCAGCAATTTTAACATAAAAAAAAAAAATCCAACAAAGATATTTTCTTTTATGCTTAATTTTCTAAATGTCGGTATTCATTACTGCTTGTTTTTACTGTATGTACAAATAATACATCGTTAAATATTTCACATTCTGTAACAGCTAGAAAAAAACTTATATTTTATCAGCAATTTTAACATAAAAAAAAAATAAAAATCCAACAACAAAGATATTTTTTATGAATTTATTTGTAAAAGTCGCAATAAAAAGAAAAGTAAAAAGCCAGTTCTTCTTACATTTTTAATTTCTGCTTCTCTGTCATTAGAGCTAGAATTTTCTGGTTTTAATTTTTGAAGTCAGCATTAAATTCTGATTTAAAAAATGTATAAGTTCATTCATAAATGTTTTATAATATTTAAATTACAGCTACCTGAACTAAATACTTACGCGAGTCTTCGCGGTGTATCTGAAAAATAAAATCAACGGAAATCAATACATGCCTTGCTGTCACAACACCGGCTAATTGACAGATGAAAAAACTCATTAATTTAGGAGCATTAAAGGCTGTATAATATTCTAGCTAAGCGCATTAGCTAGAAATTAATTTTTAAAAATGAATTATGTATTTAACAAATACAGCGACGACTGCAGGGTTAATTAAACAAGATACAGCTGTTACCAATCTAGTTTTTCATTGCCATTCTTTAATTTTTCAAACTAACCAATACAAAAACATTTTGTTTTTGAAACAAACGGTAAATAATGTCAAATGTAGTATACCACCTACAGTACATCATTAGGAATGTATAGTATTTATTTATTCAATATCAAATGTAATCCGAATTAAGCAAAAAAATTGATTTTAAAACCCTAATCTGACAGACCAGTCATAAAATTAATAATTTTACTGTACAAAATTTATTGATTCACTAACAATTGTTTTGATTTGTGAAGGGTATAAGAATCTCTACAAACCAACTTGGGAAATTTTAAATATTATATTTAACAATCTAAATAATTTGAGCAATATTCAAAATTTGACCAAACTATTATTTGTTGAATCTTTAGAGCTTACCTGTTGTAAGTTGAAATGGCTATTATATAAATCAATCAGTTGAGTACGGAATGCATTCTCTGAAAAATTACAAAAATAAATTATAAATAGTTGTATCAATTTTAAAATGTTTAATATTTTTTTTTATCATACAATATAATTGAATATTCAATAACAGGAAGTTGGCAGTTTCAGTAACAGCATATTTAAAATTCAATTTTCTACAGACATAAGGTAAGGCATGTTAAAATAAGTTATAGGCTATTTTAACAGGTTACTTTCATTGAAATAGGTTATTTTTAAAGACATTTTAAATTCAAACAAAAATAATTGTATACTTTTGGGAATGACTGCTAATTTATCAGTTTAAACGTTATAAAAATAAAAAAGGATCACCACAAATCTTGGATCACCATCATTTTATTTTACTAAATTCTTTGAACACAAGTCATAATAAAAACAAAGGAAATAAAAAAAACAAGCAAGTATCCATTAGACACAAATAACTTGTGCTTATAAAAATAAAGCTAGATTAATATCATTTCAACAAATCCAATCCATTATATCTCAGATTTTAAGTTATTTTAATGCTTCATAAATGTGATTTTCAAACTGTCTTTATTGAATTTATGGCCATCAGAATAATTATGTATGATTTAAAAATTAAAAAGATTATTAATATTAACCTATAGCTGCCTAAATGCTTTAAGTAATTAGCACCTATAGCCCGAAATATGTACTGCAACTTTTGACATCTCACAATGTCTTTAAAAATAAACTATCTTTTATTTCGGAAGATAAGTGTATAAAACAATACATTTTCTGAAACCTTATTAAATTTGCTCTAAAACTGTGTTTTTAGATTTAATTTTGTTTAAGTGTATTAAAATTTTGAAAGATTGAATTTTAGGAGGGAAAAAAAATCCAATTTTTAAAACAATATCTTATTAGCCTTAATTCAAGCCATAAAATACTACTGTAGTACAATTACTAGTTTGTTTATGATCATTTGAAAAAAAAAAAAAAAGATTTATCAAATTATTAAAAAAAAATCAATTTGCATTTTGTTTGTGACTGTAAATATCAAAATTCTCATTATCCTATCTTTAATAATAACCGGAATAAACATCTGATTTTTTTTATATAGAATAATTATTGTACTTAATCATAATTTTTTTTTTGCTGAAAAATTCATTTAAAGTTAAATAAACAATTTTTTTAAAATCAATACAAGTCATATGTACTAGATAAGCCAAAAAATATAACTTATTTGGTAAATGGTGAACCCAATAGATCAAACACATTTTTTATGGGGGCAATTTTTAACTATTTTCCACATAGAACAGTCTTCACTGTATAAGGTCCTGTGACAGGAAATTGTTCTTTAATGATCATTTAACATCTGAAACTCAGAAAACCATCAATTCGCATGTGATTTAATGTAAGACTCCCTAAATGAATGCATCCACCGGTTTTAAATTGGCCTTGAACAGACAATTTTTTGTAATTACAAAAATAATGTTTCGTCTGATTGCAAGGGTTCTAGACCACCTAGAGTTTATTTTAATTGGAAACTAATCACATGACCTTTTTCTACATAAAAAATGTTTGATAATGAATTAAATGTTCATACAATAGTTCAATGCTTTGAAATTGTTAGATTTATTGATTTTTGATTTTTTACAAATATTTTTGCCTGCGAAATCACTAGGGTTGAGTCGATTATCCGGGTAACCGGTTAACCTACCGGATAGGCATGTTTCTGTTAAACTAGGAAAGATAAAAATTAATAAAATAATTAATAGAAACAAACACCATAATTAACTTACGTTTTGCTGAGAATTGCAATAATAAATAATTTCTCTGTTTATTGCGTTCCTCCAAGAAATTTATCAAATTTGGAATCAACTTGTCATCCGATAATGAAGTCAACTAAAATCCAGAAAATAAAAATATAGATTACAAATTACACAGCTCAAAAATTAATGAAATTTAATAAACATCTGTATTCCAATATTTTATTTACAAACATTGTTAAAAGTAAAAAACTCAATATAAAAGAATAGATTAAAATGGCTTTATTCTCAATCCAGATGAAAATCATCAGCCTTCAGGTTGAGAATTAGACTTCCAAAAATAAAATTAGTGGAAAATACAAAAAAAAAAATATTGCTCCAGCACCCACATACAATATACCATTAGTGAAAATGAGGGTTGATGATAATTTTGTTAATTTTATCTAAATAAAATTAACAATATTTATTATCAACCCTAATTTTCTCTGATATATTGAGCATGTGGGTGCTAGAGCCATGGTCATAAATATGAAGGTACTGTTTGTAATTTAGATCTTATATAAAAATAAATACAAATTGTCAAATAAATTTAATTAGTTATATTATTTATCAATAATAATTTCTCTGTTAGGAAGTATTTTGTTGAAGTACTTTATGGTGATGGTCGGTTGTGTTTGCAAAGCAGATTTTTATTCAAAATGAGAGCCACGTGTTTTCCAGCAAAGAGCCGCATGCGGCTCCGGAGTCGCCGATTCCCGATCTCTGATTTAGAATAAAGTTTATCAGAAAAGTTAGAAAGCNNGTCTTTGGCTAAGTAAAATAAAAGTCCCAGTATAGAATCAAAGCTGCCTTTAAGCTTGGATTCTCCCCATGACTACAGTTAGCTTAGGATGTTTTCCCACTGCAAAGCTACAGTATAGCTAATGACGCTACAAGGACTATCTGCAGAATACAGGTAGGTCTAATCACTGCCACATTGCAAAATATCCAATCATACTTAAAAATGTATATAAAATGGTGGATGATATGCATTTATGTAAATTAGGTCCATCAATTTACACGAGACAGAAAAAAATTCAAAGTTCTTTGATCGCTGGACTATATTATCATATACAATGCATTCTATATACAGTATGTTTGAAAGGAATTTTAACTTTAGTGGAAGAAAATTGTGTATCAGTAAGACGATTTTAGAAGAAAAAATCTCAACTAACGTAGATGAACCCTGCATGGATACTATAGCTTGTTTCCTGATACAAACGAGCGTTTGTTTTTTGATAATGAACAACCAGATATTAATAACAAGGTATTTTATGATCCAACTTTTTGTTCTGATATGGTGTATTTTAATGTTTCTGATTATAAATTTTTAATTAATGGTATCGTTTCAGCATTGCCTCATTTTGTTAATTTGAACTTGGATAATTTTCCGTTACTTAAAATGGAGTCTATTAGTGTTGATTCTGAATTACCAATAAAAAAAGTAATTAAACCTAATGTAAGAAAATTTGTTAATATATCCACTCAAACTGAAGAATTTTCCATAAAATCTGAACTTTTTAATTTTTATAGTATTCATCATAATGTGGAGGATCTATAATAGATTAAAAATAATATCAAAACCCTATCTGAAGATATTGAGATAAAAGTAACTCTAAACAACTCTATCATTAATTACGCTGAGTTTGCAGACTCTTTGTCNCCCGTTTGTTTTTGTAAATTAAATAGTACCGTAACATTAAAGAAAGTTTGTACTGTAAATGAATGATTGTGTCTTAGCAAAAATACCAGTGGAAAATTTATCTCAGCGGAGTGAAAATATAAAAAATAGAAATGGTCAGATTATTACTGAAGGCGATGTTATTTGGCATCTGAGTATCCAAAAAAAAAAAAAGACGACTATTTCAGAAAAAGTTTCCAAACGATTTTTAAGCAATTTAAACAAGAAATCTGTAATGAATACAAGTACTGAAAATATGAAACCCTTGTCTGTGAAATCTCATCATAATAAACATTATGAATCTAATTATACTGTAATTAAAACTGTGAATCCTATGAACATCATTTAGCGAGATTTTTATGAGCCGTTTTGATTAAAACACTACTCCCAGAGATATTTATTTTCTTTTGAAAGAAAATAACATTTATCCTAGATACTGTACTATTATAAAAAAAAAAGAAGACTATTACCCAAGAAATATGCATCATTTTACTTAAAGATAAATGAAAAATTCTCAGAAAAAATTTATAATTTATTTTTGGTCCTAAAAATATTGTTGTTCAACCGTAAAATCACAAAAAAAATACAGTTTTGCCTCTTATAAATAAAACTAAAAGAAAAAGAAAAAAGACACTATATTTGCATATTGATCAGAATGAATCTTCTTCAGTCAAGTAAAGATTTAAGATTGATTGAACTGAGTAAATTTACAGAAGTAATACAGAATGGTCAAATTAACAGTAACAATAGAAATATTAAAGAGGATTCACAAATACAAAATAGTAAAACATCTCTGAAGAAGAAAGAAAATTACCAACAAATTTTGAAACTTCTTTTGTGGAAATTATACCAAAACATATTTTTAAAAAAGAATCCACTATCACAATAAAGTATCCTGTCAAAAAAATTGTTTCAGGAATATGAAATCAAACTATAAAAATTTAATAAGCTGTAATAGTGGGCAAGGGTTGAATTCCGCCAATTTTTTAAGTAGCCAGGTCGGGCTACTGCCATATGAAAGTTGGTAGCCCACATAACATTTTGGTAGCCCGACTAACTGGATGTCTGGTAATTTAATTTAAACAGCAGCCAAACTTAAAAATTTAATCACATTTTCTTAGTTGCCTCCAGTGAAATATCAGTAGATTAAATTCTTAGAATTTAAAGGCAAGAAAAATATTAATTTAATTTGTTAATTAGGCTAATTTGGTACATTACATAATTTATATGATAAAAAAAAACAATAGTAGGAGAATTAAATTTAGCCATCCATTGGATTAGGTTTTGGATTGTGGTTCAACCATGTTTCCTGTAAATACCATATTATATTATAATCATAAGGTGTTCAGAGGAAACATTGTTACAGACACAAAAATTATAAATAACAATCAAATTTATTTTGTTTATGGAAATGGCTAAAAATAATTATTCAGACTGATTCAGAGAGAGATAAATTATCAGAAACAATGGGGTTGTATTAATACATCATGAGAGAGAAAAGCTTGTCCAAAATGTAATTTATTCCACAANGAAGCAAAAAAATCATAACCAGAATCATTACTATCATAATTGTTTGGCTATTGCCATATTCTTATTTCGTCAGATATTATTATTACTAATAAAAAAAATACATTATGACAATAATAAGTTGTCTTAGTCTTTTCTCATGCTTGGTTGCCATTTCTGACTATCTTATGTTTTGTGGGGGAAGGGGGGAGGGGAATATTCTGTGAAATCTGACTGCAAAGTCATTATTAGGTTAGGCATTGGCTCTTGCTCTCACCAGCAAGAAGCAGTTCATAATCCGTAATCTGTGAACTTCGTTCATTACGAAGCCACAGATCACGTTAGCGTAGTCGTGACCCAGCTGCATTTTAAAGTAAGATATAGACATTAATTTAGTGCTTGTTCATAGCTTATCAATACGAGCCAAAGCCAGATAAAACAAAGCAATCATGCAAGCAACTAAAGAATTCACCTCATCTTTTTTCTTCTTCCATTATTCTAGTTTTTCTTAGGACTAAAAAAAGAACAAAAGGTAATCAATCGTTTCTACAAAGTGAATGTTTTTGCGCTACATTGCAAATGATCTTTTTATTTCACATTCACAAATGTTTGATTTTACTGTATTGACATTTAATCGTGTTATTCTGATAAATCTTGAAGGTGGAAAAAAAAATTTTTTTTTTGCTCATTTACACACAAAAAAAAATGATCTAGGTTTTTGTGCAACTTTTGAGAAATTACCTGTTGTAGCATCATCAAAGAATTAAGAGGCAAAACAGTTTTAGAATGTTAAAAAAAAAATACATTTTATTTTTATTTGGTGTTGAATTTTAGATATAAAATTTGAAAGAAATAAAAGCCGGTAGTATGATTTAGATATTGTAAAAACAATTGTATCCTACAATAATTATGATTAACATTTTGAGATTTTAAGAATATTAATTTAAAAAAAAAAAATACCTCTAATGGAGGAAATTGGCCACCAAAACCACAAGTGTCAACATCTATAAGTCCAAGATCAACTATAAAAGAAAGAAAGAAAATTTATTAAAAAAACAAAACAAAACAGCTCAAGAACTGAATTAAAAAAAATAAATAAAAATACATCAGACCAACTAACAATTTCACAGGCCTGCATCACTATAGAAATTTAATAATTAACTGGCCCACAATTAATTTCTATAATTTTAACATTCAAAACATTTGTTATTTTGCTAGAGTGAAATTAATAAATGACTTAAGAAACAATCTTGCAACATCTGTATATTAAAAAAAGCTGCAAAAATAGCAGAACTTAAATAGTGCTTTACTTTCCACATAGGCTACAGTACTATCAAACTGTAAATTTTCAATAAGTTTTTTTTTTTTTTACATTTAACTTTTAATCTTTTCATTGGAAAATAAAGTCAATAATTTTTTTTTTTTTTTTAATGACAAACTGTCTGAAACACCTATGCTATGCAGTTTCTAATTCTTTTTTCGGGAGGAAAAAATATCTTGGAATGGAAAGCACTTCATTAGCATAAAGTGCTTTACATTAGGGTAGCTTACAATCTCACATTTAAGAAATCTGAAAATTGCTTTATTTAACTGATCTAAAGTTTCGGCTTTCGATTAAACATGAGCTTTCAATAAATGTTAAAATACAGTATAAACTATTATATTTATGTAAGGAAGGCTAGAATATGCTTTATAAATTTATTACAACTAAAATCCAAGATATATAAAGATACAAATACACTATTATAAGACACAAATAATTACAAGGATGGGTACAAATTTGTATCAACCTATACACTTAAAAGAAATAATTGCTTAAATTAAATTGGAAAAATTCAGTATATCTTGTGCACACTATTACACTGTTGCAAATAACATACAGCCTTAATATTTAATGACATTGTCAGTAATGATCTAAATTATACAATTAAGAAGTTTTATTGAATTATTTAAAAATAATAACAAAATTACAGCTTAGTATGTGGCTATGTGACATTTTCGCAGATATAAAATAAACATTTGTCATAAAAATGTTTATTTTTTTTTCATGTCAATAACAACTAGATACTTGCATATAGTTAGATCCAAACAAAATATCTACAAAATTTGGTTCATTTTGGATACAAATTGACTAGACAGGAACTTGCACAAGTTCGCTGGAAGTCATAAAAAACAAATTGCAGTAAATTGGCAAACAAAATTAACGTATTAAAATGCTTGCTATTTTGTAATAACTTACAATATAATCTTCAATTTTAGTAATAATATCATTCAAGGTGATATTACCAATCCACCTTGAATGATAATTACCATTTAAAAAA
>PXIH01S0015810.1:0-13204 GCA_003024985.2 Euperipatoides rowelli
AACATCAATAAAAACAATTAGTAATAAAAGGAAAAACACAAAAAATATTGCACTCCTAAATTTAAGAGCAGCTATAAAGCGCTAACATCCGGGTAAAACGCTTTAAAGAATGTACAGTAAGAGAAAAACTTTTATGTAATTGAATTCTTCTATCCTACAAAGATCGAATGGACAATGATTGAAGTGAATGAGATGTACTACAATAATCTTTACCCATAATTATTCTCAGCACTCTTTACTGTACTTTCTATATATCACTACTTTGATTTAAAGTTAATGAAGAGTGCCAGATGGGAGCACTATATTTAAGCACAGACCTGATGAAAGAAAACATATTTTTCCTAGAAACACTATAGTCTTTTATTAGCTTTCTTTATAATGCTAGCGAAATGGACTGGCGTTCAATTTCAAATTATCTTGAATAGTGACACTCAAGGAACAAAGAATAAGCTTGTTGAATGGAATAATCAACAATAGATAAGGATATAGACAATTTAGATTTTTTAAATTGAAAAAGGATATGAGAGCATTTATGTTTAAGAGAAAGTTGAACTAAAAAAGAGTCATGGATTTGGTTAATAATAATTTATGGAAGATCCAAAGAAGCTTCGTCAAAGAAACATGATACCATTAAATCAGTCACATATTTCTGAGCACTATAAGTGTTTCTTGTAATATTATTAACCAGAATGGCAAATATAAATGAGCCCAGGACAGTGCCCTGTGGAACACCTCAGAACAAGAAAATAATTTGGGGTAAGTGAAGACTCACATTTAACAAATTGATTTCTTTTGTACAAAAAAAGATGCTATCCATCTACTTCATAAACCATGAGGACTCATTTTCAAGAAAATATAAAATAACAAAGCATGATCGACATTATCAAATGCCTTTGTAAAGTCAGTAATTAAGGTACATGCTGTTTATTATTGGCTGACAACTGGATTTTGCAAATTTTGTCAATAAAAATTGAAATGTATCGATTGACAGAATGACCAGGAATTCCTCCAAACTGCATGGGATCAATATGATCCTTTATTTGATTGAAAGTGAAGTTAATGATATTTTTTTCACACATTTTAGAAAACTGGGGAAGTAATGGAAATAGGGCGAATGTGATTGGCGTTAAGGGGAGATTTATTTTTCGGAAGAGGGATTGGGTATGAACACTTAAATTCATTTCAACAAATGCCAAACTTTAATGACATTTTATAAGATGGGCTACCGGTTCAACAAGGAAAATTGCATATAAACGGGGGCACATCATAGGGAGATGCAGATCCAGATGATTTTAATTTGGATAAATAAGAAAAAATTTCTTGACAATCATTTTGTGGGATTAAAGAAATGTTTTGATCATGAGGGATAGAACAAGGGTCAAAATGATCATGGATGTTAGCAAGATTTTTAAAGAAAGATATGATTTCAGAATTAGTTTCATCTACAGACATATTCGGAAAACAAAGTAGATGAGACAGCCTACTGTTTTAATTAGTGAGAATTTTAATTTTATTATAAAAGTCTTTCGGATTAATAAATTTAGGATCATTAAAGTTTTTCATAAAATTATGTAAATAAGATTTAATTCTTTAATAGTATTAATGCTACAAAGGCCTTATTAATTTAATCAATGAAACCAAGCCATGAATGATCCATGGAAGTTTATTGGAGCGAACTAATACCTTTTTAAACAGGGAAACAAATTTCATAAAGGGAAATCAAAAAATTATGGAATAAGTTAGCTAGGAGATGAATGTCATTAATAAGGTACCATAAGGACCAAATATATTGGGCTAATATTTTTCCTATTGGGTGGTAACTAGAACAATTTTTTACTCTTATATTTATATATGATTTTGGCATATTATTATTAGGACTATATATTAAGATTGAAATAACAGAAACAAATGATCAGAGTTACACAGAGGAGACAAATATTGTAATCGTCTCTTACCCAGGTGTTCATATAATAGGCAGTCATGGCGGTGGTAAGTTAGAGTTTATATGAGTATGGTGTAGGATTGGATCTTTCCATTGTAGCAAGGTCCAATTTCTGAAATCACTGTGTTAGATTTCCATACCCCAGCCTTATAAATCTAACATGAATCGTATACACACAAAGTAATGATGAAACAAGGTTAGTATAACACTAGATATACACATAATTTATTGGATAACACATGGATTAGGCATCATGTCTAATAAACATATAGGTATTTAAGAATGAAATTAATCAGTTATGGTTGACAAGAGATAGTTTATGGTAATTATAAGTATTTAGTAAAGCTCAGGAATCTTACCAAAGGTTTTATCTTTATCGCAGAGGCTTCTGCTTTCGCTACAGGATTGGAATTATTTATGTCATCTCAGGAATTCTAAGCAGGTAAATCAAGACTTTATTATTTTATTTTAGCTATAGATCTGAGATATGTAGGTCCTTAAAAAGACTGTTTTGTTAGGGAGATAGTGAGTCTTGATAAAGACTGTTTTATAGCCTTGATAAAGGCCTTTTAGCTTGTTAGGCTTAAAAAAGGCTGCATAGATAGTGAGCCTTAAAGAAAGGCTTTTTTATATCCTTGATAAAGACTCTGAGAATATAGTTTTAGATGGAGTGAGCCGTGAAAAAGGCTTTTGATGGATATATGGTGACAAGATTTTACAAGACTCGTCTCAGCAGTCAGCATGGAGTGGTCGCATGGACATCCAAGCCAATAGGAGAAATTCCACAGGAAGCTGTCTCAACGATTATTATTGGGCGGAAGTTTCAGCAAGAGATTATTAGCCATTCAGAATACAGTTCAACCATTTTCCACACAATTCTCTATCAAAAACATTTAAAAGATTTTGCAAAGACGTAACACATACTGTATAATTACTGTACATGCTGCTTAGTACTACAAACAGGAGATGAAAACATAATATTAAACCAAGAAACTTATTATTAAATCCTTTATCAGCTGCTCACAAGAGACAAACTTTATTTTATTGTTACTGTATTTCTAGGAAAATGACATTTATTTTATTATTTATTCTATATTGATTTAAGCCGAGGCTTATACAGTCTAGCATAAAGACAATGCTATTTTGAAATCAAAAACCACAAGATATGGTAATGATCCCTTACACAGAACACATGAACATTTATGCATATCTAATAAACTGGGAGAAGCATCACTCCATAACAATAAAACATAATGTAACTGCACACACACATACTGATCCCTTCAACCAAGATGGTTACATAACTTAGACGTGCAGTCACAAACGCAATTTAATATTATATATACTGTATCTTCCTCCCTACACCACCAGACACAGCATACAGCATCTTCATCACTTCATAAATTTCCCTTTATCACTACATCTTCAAATCCCAACATCCAACAAAAATTTCAACCTCCCTTTTAAACTCCTTAAACTTTATTTCTACTATTTTTTTTTGGAATACTATTCCATAAGTTTACATTCCTCCTTATAACAGAGTTTAATAAAAACTTACACTTAGAAAATGTAACCTAAATGCAGTATTTGTGACGTCTATTACTTGGTCTGTAATTAATATTGAATAATTTGTTTATGTTCCTTTTGATCACCACTTCCCTGTAATATGAATATTAAATCGTTCACAATATATCTCAAGTTTGGTTTCAAAATGCTTAGTTTGGTTAACCTTTCTTGATAAGATAAATTTTTTAGATTAGAGAGTTTTTTAGACATATATCTAAATGTCTTATCTAATTTTATAATTAATTTTTCATTGTATATTCCGATGATGGAACCGTAATCAATCACAGGTTGAATATAGTATTTATATATAGTAAATATTCTAGAATCCATCACAGAAATATTTTTTCTAACAAATCCGTATGTTTTTTTGATCCTGCTGTTAATATGATCAATACGGCCTTCAAAACTTAGATTGTTTTGGAATATTACACCAAGGTTCCTTATAGAATTACGGTAGTAGTGCTTAATTCATGATCATTTATAAAATATTTATAACCATCAGTTTTTTTTTTTTATTGAATTGCATTACTTTTATTTTTTCCTCATTAATAATTAACCCCATTGCCATACATTTTGCTATAATTTTGTTAATCAAGGAGAAACAAGGTTCTTCTTTTTTATCGATGTCTGTATTTATGCTTATTTTGTTCTTGCGATAGAGAACAAAATAGTAACGAGAACTAAACATTTTACAGTTTACATTTCAGCAGAATCTGATCCAGCAATAATGATGATTTTTCAAGATTCATTGTTATTAAATAGAACAAAATATAAAATAATTAATAAATACAATACATAGGCTACATTTTTTCCAATTATTTACACCCTTTTCTTTTCCTCTTTCGTTTTTTCCTTCTTATTCTTTCCCTGTTTTTCTTCTTTTTTCCTTTTCTTATCTTTTCTTTTTTCACAACTACTCCTCTTTTTTAGTTATTTAGTGTACTCTTTTCTGAAATCCAAAAATGATTTTGCATGTCTGATTTCTATCGTAACGCTGTTCCATAAATTGGGAGCACTAACAAAAAATGATGTTTGATTTCAATTTAGACTTTTTCCCCGTTATTTGAAGATTACCATAATATTTTGATCGAGTATTGTAATCATGATCAATTGTATTTCTTTCAAACAAGAAGAAAGTACGTTAGGTGCTTGTTCATTTTTACACTTCCAAACCATAGTACTCATATGAGTATCCTTTTATCCATTAAAGGCATCCAATTTGCTGTAGGACGTGTATTAGCTTTTAATAAAATTTTAGTTTCGTTTTTTTATACACATCACTACGGTCGTAACCTGTTACAGCAAATAAATATAATAGTATTTACATAGGAAATATTAATGAAAATTATAGTTACAATGGAGTATTACAATATAAGTACAATATATTTAAAAATGACCATTTAATCATTAATAATACAGTAGGCCTCTACATGTTTCAATGGACTAGTGTTAAAATATATTTATTTGTCAACTTCATTTTCAATTATTTGGTTCTTTTATTTTTGACCAAACAATTTTTTTTATATTCTTCAGAACTAATAAATGGGGATATGGTCCATAAATTGGATAATTCTGCAGCTCTAATTATTGAGGTATTGTTTTTATAGGTATTATAAGAAAAAGGGATGGAATTTTGATTTCTTTTAATTCGTTTTGGAATATTGAAATTAATCTGTTGAAGTAGAAATTGACAATCGATTTTAGAATGGAGTAAATTGTAAAAGAAGGCCATGTCTATAAATATGCGTCTGCCAGTTAATGAATTGAAATTGAATATTTAACACAATTTAAAATAGCTCAGTAAATGAGTGTTTATATCTGTTTTGTAGCATAGATATTTAAGAAATCTATATTATACGATCTCAATGTATTTGGCAAGACCAGTTCCACATGAGTCCAATATTGTGTTATTCTAATTTGATGTAATCATAGAATAGTAAAGTGTTATAAATGTTTTTAGAAACACAAATGGATACAAACTTACTATAACATGACAAAAAAGAGAGAAAAAATATTCTTTATAAACAGATGGTAAGCTACAGAGTTTGTATGTCGCAATCAATAATAGGGCTGAATAGATGGCATAGAGAATCGAAACGAACGTCTAGAAACAGGCATAAATAAGTCCCAATTTACCGTATGGATATTTATTTATTTATAGAGATAATGTATAAGTCNGTGACTTGTTACATATAACCACAAAATACAAATGCAGCAACAAATATATATAGCACAGTAAGCAAACACAGCACAAAAGAAAAAATATATAAACATATAACTTACTGTATAGGCCTATACAGTATCAATGTACAGAGAAAAGATATAATTACAAAAATGAAGGGATGAGAATAACTCTCTCCTCCCTACTTTGTCAATATTTATCCAGACAAATCAAAGTGTTGATCTATTAGAAACATATCCACACATCTCTTGAAGGAATTAAAAGTGATAGCCTTTGCAGCTTCCTCAGGGAGAGAGTTCCAAACGTTAACACTACTGTGGAAAATGGACTTGGATCTTTTGCAAGATCTTAGATAGTTAACCTTTATACCATAAATGTGAAGTCTAGAATTAACTCGAGACGAAAGTTCAAAGTAATGATCCACATTATTGTCAACAACGATACTCTTATACATAAAAATTAAATCTACACGAATCAATCTTCGAGAGGGGGACATAGCACCCTTCAATTTATTAAGCCGAGTTTGAAAAGGCATAAATCTGAAACCCGTCACAAATTTAGAGTGAGATCTAAGGAGGGAATTTACTTTTATTGAATCCTTGATGTAAAGATATGAAACTGAACAGTGACAATAATCGATCATAGGTTGGATGTAGGTATTGTAGATCAATTCAAAGGATGTGGTGTTCATATATTTTATGGATCTTCTAATCATAGCAAATTTTGAGTTACATCTCTTAACCAGAGCGTCAGCATGTTTGGAGAAAGATAGACAGTCATCAAACGTAACTCCTAAGTCACGATAGTGAGTAACTTGTGTGATAATATTGTTTTCTAAGGAAAAGGAACTATTTTTTACAAATATAATGTTTGCAGACTAAATAAGCCAACAATTGTTTACATGCTATGGAGGATAAATGAACAACTTTATTACATTGATAACTAGAATTTATCAATAAATTTAAATATCATAAAACATATTCAACCAGGTGCATACAGTAACTTACAACTCTTGGTTGCCCAGCCTTGGTATTTATTTGTAATCCAGAGACTAGAAGCTATCTCCTTCCACGTCATTGGCATCAGATTTGAACTGATAGGGCTGCAAGTTAACATGTTAGGCATTCGTTGAGCTACGATTTCTACTTCAGAATTAATGGAAGTATTTAAATGATCTCTCAACTGTATGTCAAATGAGCTATCAAACTCATTCGAACCATCACTTGTTGTCTCTTCATTATCCGCCATTTTATAAAAGATTCACGTTTCTAAGTCACAATTTAGAAAATGATGTTTCATTTAATTAAAACAATGATCCGATTTTAACTATTTTTTTTGGGTGGAAGTCGTAATTTCAATATTATTAAAATAGAGAATTTTTTATCTTCAGAACCATATCCGGCAAACATTTTTATTTCGTACTCCCATGATCCCATCTGGCATTGGGTCTTGTTTGAGGTCATTTTCTTTCCCTTGGAATCCAGTTAAGTATTTCTAACTTCTTGCTATATACCTTTCCATTTCCACTTTAAAATCTTTACTCTTTTATTAATATCACAAACCTTTGTGCTTTAATACATTAAATCTTTTTTCTATCTCTGGTTTACTCCTATCATTCACCTCTCCATATTTCTTTGAGTGGCTTGTAGTTTTTGAATCATCTTTGTATTTCAGTGTCCAAGTTTCAGCTCCAATATTAATACATAAGAGTTAGTCACTAACACTAACTCAAGTTAGTGGGTGCTGGTGAAACTTGTATAGAATGAGAAGTTGAAGCTCATCTTTCAATGTTTGATGGAGTAATAGTTGATGTTTTGGGAAATGAATTTATATGAAATTGGTTTATAGTAGGCCTAAGATATGTAAAAATGTAGCTAAACTTAGCTTATTTACCAAAGTCTCAACATGCTTTTTTCCATTGTAAATCTTTATCTATAGTTACACCAAGAAAGTTAGTATTTTCTACCATTACAATATTTCTATCCTTGAATTTCAGTGTTATATCTTTTTTGTTCAAGATTTTAAAACATATACAACTCGTTTCGTTAGTGTTTATCACTAAATTGTTATTTGTGAACCAGTTTTGAAGTCTACTCAATATTTCAACTGAAGCGTCCTCAAGAGAAGAATTTTTATCACAGTTAATAACAACACTTGTGTCATTTGCATATAAGATAATCTGATCATAGTTTATGCAGTTATTTAAATCATTTATATAGATTAAAAACAATATTGTACTCAATATAGCCTACTACCTTGGGGTACCCCAATTTTTATATTTGACATATTGGATTTTATGGTTTTTATAACACCTTTAGTTTCATCTCTAAATGATATCTCTGTAATTTGTGTTCTTTCTGATAGATACGATCTGAATCATTCAAGCACAATGCCCCTAATACCTATATTTTCAAGCTTGATTAATAGAATTTTATGATCTACCCGATCAAACGCCTTCGTTAGATCCAAGAAAATACCTAATACATTTTGTTCCTTTTCTATAGCAGTCAGCAATTGTTTAAAATTTGATAGCAGTTTCTGTTCCTCTGCCCACTCTAAAACCGTGTTGTGCATTATTCAAGAGATTGTAAAATTAGTCTTAATTTTACAACATATTCAAAAATTTTAGAGAAAACAGATACTAATGCAATAGGCCTGTAGTTCTGAATATCAGTTTTTATACCTTTTTTAAAACAGGGCCTTATTTTTGAAATTTTTATTGCACTTGGAAAGATACCTGAATTAAATGAACCATTAATTATATGGGCCAATGGTTCGGCAATGANCATTGCACAGTCTTTCAATATTTCTCGCTTTTTCTTTAATGTCCACTATCTTTCCATTATCTGCTGCAAATACTGACAGGTAATAATAATTGTAAATAGATTGATATGCATCAGCTTAGTACAGGTCATAAGTCCCATAGTTAATAACAGTCATACAAAAAGAAATATCATTTACTAATTTAGACAATCACCGGAAGTCAATGTTCTGATGAATAAATAAAATGCTTCTGGATGTTTCGGACAATAATCGTGATCGTTGTTTTGTTAATATATTGCCAGCTATAGAAAAGAGTTTTCTGAAGCTGTTGATGTAACAGGTGCGCATAGATATTTTTGAGCAAGTTTAGCTACTGCAGGTAAATTATTTTCATTAGAATGCCACCAATTAAGTGACATTCTTTTTTGTCAATTGTGAGGTCATCAAGGTAACGAGCATACTCGCTTTTGGCTTGGATCTCGTCACTGTTGTCAATGTCATAGTTTTAGCAAATCATTTTCACCTCGTTCTATATGAGGTTTTTTAGGTTGTAATAATGTACTAACTTCATTGATATTCACACGCTTTGTTATGAGCTACACATTTGTTCTCTGAATTAAAAAACTGCAGTTTTTTTGTAGCATGGATCTAACACACATGCAATACTTGTTGCTACCTTAGGTGAGTTCAACTGAAGTGCGTTTCTAAATTGGTAGCAAGATCAGCTTTAAATTTAGCAATCACAGAAAGATCTCCAGCCAGGCCTTTGAGTTTGTTTCTGATAAGCCCATACACTACAGGAAATACGATGGACATTAATGTATTATTTTCTGAACAAAGTAATGTTGCTATTTTTATTATTTCTGTTAAAAGCGGATACAAATCGCTTATTATTTTCCAATGATCGGCATTTAGCTCTAAATGTTTCACATCACTTTTTTTATCACTTAGTACAGCAGTTATAGACCATCTTAGCCTGTCAACACTGTGAAGCATATCACAAATAGAGTTCCAACTTATTCTTATATTAGGAATAATTTTTCGCCGAGAGCAGTCTGGTTGCATAGGTTCACATCGTTTTTGCTCTAAATGTGCAACATTTGCAGAGTTATGAGTGATACACACAACTTTAGATTCAATTTTCCATTTGTTAATAATCAAATTAATAACAGATGATAGATAATCCGTAGAATGTGTATCAACCAACTATTACCAATAAGAAAACTTTAATTTGTATTAAACGTCCACGAATCAGTTGTCTGAGATTGCTATACACGATGATAGTTCATTCTTAAGTTTTTTTTTTCATTTCAATAGCTTTTCTTGCAATATGTTTCGCATTTTCAGCACTAATAGGCCTATAATTAGGCTCAGTATAGTTTATTAGCTCCCGGAATGCTTCACGCTTAATAAAAAAATATGGCAAATTACAATCAACAACAACTTTGGCAATTAACTTACAAGGCCTTCAGCTGTTATGCCAAAAAATGATAATGTTGGTTGCATCTTATTAAAACAAGTATATACTTGATTCTAGGATTTTTTTGTTGTGAACAAACCTGAGATGATAAATCATTGTCCCAAATTCCAAACTTCCGATTCATTCGAACATGCCAACATTATTGATAAAATAATGAGAATCACTAGATACTGTATGTTCCAAATGAATAGACTACAGTGTCATTAATTTTAATAATCATCTCCGCCTTCAAACTAATATTGACATCTTTTCCTCCTGGTGCACCTCCTGGGGTCTAAATATTAACATCTCAAATGCAATATCATTTCTTTATTTTAGTCTTCTAACAAACATATCTATCCTTACTCCATCAACATCATAGACTCAGTCAGGGCTTGCGTTTCAATGCGGAATTGCAAGATACGCGTATTTGGTTTTTAATTCCCGCAATATAAAAAAAGCTAGGGGGGGAATTCCCGCAATATTTCCTACTTTAAAAAAAATAGACCTATACTAAATTTTGCTTTCTCACAATTATTTTCTTCATTGTTTTAAAATAGTTTAGCCTACTAAACTTCATTTGATTTAGAATTAATGAGTAATCTTTATGCAATATTAGTTCAGAGTCCAACACCTTTGAAGTAAATAATAATAAAAGTGGACGAGTAGCGAATGTCGTAGCCAAAACAAAGAATTCAATAATCTGAGTTTTTTCATGTTTATGCAACTAAAAAACAGTGTACCGGTAAAAGAATTTTATAAATGTATTTGAATTTACAATTTCAAATTTTAATTCAAATACATTATGCTTTGAAAAATCATTGGATCTTACTGTTGTAAATAAATATTTAAAAAAAAAAAAAATTGCCTACTTTTTAGCAAAACAAGTTTATTAATTACAATTTAATTTTAGTTTAATTAAATTCATAGTCTAGATAACTTTACAAAATATTTATTTTATTTACTAGATATAATTGTATGTTACACGCATTTGAGCTTGCCAATATTGAATGAGATAAAAGTAATTACGAGTTAGGACAGTAAATTTGGAAATAGTTTATCTCATCGAGCTCGAGCATTTGTATTCGTCTAAAGTCATGTCACATGAATCCGTGATGTCAAAATCAAATTTATTGTGTTGCTGAAATAGCTTTTACAAATGTAATAATTATAATTAATAAACAATTATTAATGACACTTTTATATTTAAAAACAAATAAAATCAGTTTAAATTAATGAAAAAAAAAGAAAGAAGAGGGTAAAACAAAGAAATGTGTTTAAATATAATAAATAAATTTCGATTTTGAACAAGCTGCTATGAAATTTAAAAAAATGAAAAAAAAAAAGATATGTGTAAGTGTAAAAGTCTCTAGTAGTCATTTGTGAAGATAATAAAACATGTTCAACAGAATAAGCTTAATTTGTTTTTTAGAAAAGGTTGGGGATTTGGGACTCGTGCTACGGGGAATGAAATAATTTAAGAGTCATTCATGGAAATATTTAAAAATCCCCTCCTTTCCCCTAAGATAAAAATTCAAATATGCTAGTCTAACATCCCTCCCAACTCCCCCTACCCTTCAAGATCAAAATTATTATTTTGAAATTTAGCGTAATGGGGGCGGGGAGTGAATCCCCTTTTAACAAAAAAGGAAATGCATGCCCTGGACTCACTACCATTATAGATCTTGGTGTACTTTACTCCAACAATTTTTCATTCAATACTCATATTAATTCTTTGTCAAATCTGCCTCTAAAAAACTTGGTTTTATCAAGTTTATAGCTAGACCTTTACACAACAAAAAATCTATCCAAACTTTATACTCTTCTTTGGTCAGACCAAAACTGGAGTTTTGCTCAATTATATGGTCAATGGTTCTATTGGCATTGGCAACACTAATTCATACAAAATAACTTTTTAACCTATCTTGTTAAGGTTTAGGTTAATTAAGAATCAATTCATAATCTGTAAAAGATCGTGATCTTCCTGATCCCATGTCGGAAAGAATATATTAAATTTATAAAAAAAAAAATTAATGAATTAAAAATAAAAACAAAGAAACAAACAAAACAAAAACCAATCTCTCATTTAAATTTCACTTTATCTACTCACCATTGGAATAAGAATCTGGAATAGAGACATCTGAAAGATCAATTGATTTAGCGTTTCTAATATTAATAGGAATACTATTGTCTTTAAATGTGGCTCAATGCATTCTACGTATTCTCCCTATCAACCTTTGTCACTATAATTTCTTTTTTAAATATGAAACTACTAATTATGAAGCAAATTCAAGAAATCAATTTCCTTTTCAATGTTCTTCACTCTTATTATGATTACTCCCTATCTTCTTTCTACTATTTCCCTTAATGCTCTCTCTATATTCGCCAATCTTGCCTCTTTAGACTCCCTCGCTTCAATAACTCTTTTCTCAATTTTCCTCTATAGAGCTATGCTCATCTGTAATAATCTTAATCTTTCCCCCTTCTGTGACTTACAATCTTTTATTACTGAATTTAAAATCAACTTACATTAATTTTTCTCTTTTTCTCTTGCATTATGATTTCTTTAGTCAATATTTTCAATAAATTTCAGCTTTACTCAATATGCTTAGTATAATCTAATTTATTTAGTTTATTTTTTATATATAGTCTACATATTTTTTTTTTTAATTCTGTACTGTTTCTCAAATTTATCTTGAGTTTTATTTCTATTAATGTAGGCTACTGTATATGCAGTCCCAGACTTCTGACAAATATCCTATTTGTGAGAGTTACAGTTAATTTTAATTTATCTATTATAAGCCTATATAGCCTATGTATCGACTATCGTACAGTTATAATGACTCAAAATCCATTTAGCCTTAATCTTTCTTATATTATTGTTCATTTTTCTTGTAAATATTGCTTATGTCTTTTTGATATACCGTACTGTACTTCAGGTTTCTATTTTTACATACAAATCTTTTTTTTTTTTAATTCTGGACTGCTTCTTGAATTTATCTTGAGTTTGATTTTATTGCTGTATTCAGTCCCAGATTACTGACTATCCTATTTGTGAGCGTTGCATTTATTTTTAATTTATCTGTTGTAGGCCTATATGCAGTATGTATTGTAGTCCCTACTGTTGTAATGACTCAAAATCTATTTATCCTTAATCTTAATTGTATTATTATTCATTTTTCTTGTATACATTGTTTATGTCTTTTTGATATAACTTACAGTACTTGAGGTTTTATTCTTTCACACAAATCTTTTTTTTTTTAATTTGATCAATGTTCCTTGTTTCTTTATT
>PXIH01S0015819.1:8704-21471 GCA_003024985.2 Euperipatoides rowelli
TATTTTAGTTGTTGGGACAAAAAAAAAGTTGAAATTTTGTTGACCAGTGTAATTAAAGCGAGTAGAAAAATATAGTAAGAATTATAATGGAAAGAATTATAATGAACATTCTCATGATGTCTTTTCTCTTGATTTGGAAAAAATAAGAATATTCTTATGCACAAGTCTGCTGAATCATTTTTTTAAAGGTTTTTCAGATTACTTCAATCCTAAGCAATCAGAGGTTTAAAATAGATTAGGGTTGTACATCCCAAATATACAGCATTGTCCAATTTTTTAGCTGTCCTGTTAAGTGTTGCAATGTCAACACATCCTGTATATTGTGTTCCGCCGAAGAACCTAAATACATGCATAACTTTACATTGGTAAACCATTCAAAGCTTTGTTTTTCTTAGAAGTATCTAACACCAGGTGCACCACGCTGTGTGCTCATTTGGATCATCTCAATAATTTTCTAGTTCATTGGCTTGTCACAATTCCCACAGCTCTCATCCATAACCACCATACAAACTGCAAGTTTGTGTGTTATTGGTAAGCATTCTGTACAACAATAAATGAATATTGAATCACGTAAAAAGTTTATTTTTATATATAAACTGTGTCTCTTATTGTGAATTTAGAAAAATGGCAACTCTAAAATAGATCAACAAGAAATGCTAATTTATTTATCTTACATCAGAACTAACATATCGGAAATCTTCTATAATCTCAATAATTAGAACAATAAATGACAATGTGATTCAAATTTTTTAAAAAAATGGATATAAAGAAAGTGGCGATGAAAAAGACTTTAAAAGAAATTTAAAACATAATTTGGAATATTATGTTGATAAATCAAACATATTTTCTTTTTGATTTGTCTTCTTAACTTCCTTTCATTAGTCATTTTTATACTGTAATAAGACCAAGATTATTTAACAGGTAAGGTATTAGGCGGCTGTTACCCTTGTGGATTGGATCACATGATCGGATCACACAATCAGAATGCCAAAAGTTCAATAACTTGTCTCTTATGACATTGTCTTAACTAAAACTATTGAATCAGAGTTTCAACAAAAGACTGTGATAGGATTGCAAATTAGTTAACTTCGCTTTTCAAGTACAGTCATTTTGTCAATTTGTTTTCAGAGTTAAGTCAACATAAGTGGTTAAATCATACAATTTGGCTATTAAAAATAACAAAAAAGCTTCTATATTCCTATAACATAAACATTTGGAAAATAAAATAAAAATACATTCATTCATTTACTGCAATCCATCTATACAAAAAGTTTTAAAAATGGCTTTAGAAAGATTAATATCAGAAATTTAGATGCATCCTAACTTGTGGAAAACAACTGATCTCTTATACAGTGACAGAGTTGCCAAAATGTAAAGTTATCATAATACCTACAATGAATTGTATACATTCATTCATTTACTGCAATCCATCTATACAAAAAGTTTTAAAAATGGCTTTAGAAAGATTAATATCAGAAATTTAGATGCATCCTAACTTGTGGAAAACAACTGATCTCTTATACAGTGACAGAGTTGCCAAAATGTAAAGTTATCATAATACCTACAATGAATTGTACTCACTGTGGGCAACCTATGCAAAGAAGGATCAAAACAAAAAAGTTACGTAGCCTATTAATACTTAAATAACAACCATTACTAATATAATTTGTATAACATTTTAATTATATAAGATTACTGTTCATTAAAACAACTAATTGTTATGAGGACTAGCATTCATAAACAAAGTAAAGATAAACATTTTGTTTTAACCTCTAAATACCATTCCATTTTGCCATAGAACTGGATTATCTGATCAAATAATCAGCTTATTTGTCTGTGGCTTCTTTGGGATTAATCTGTGAATAACCAGACAGATTTTTTAAATTTTTTATTTCTCAATCAGCAAGATCTTTCCCCGATCATCTACCATGCACCCCAAAACTTTCCTTGTTCATAGGCAACCTTGACAATAACTACAGTGAAATCATGCACAGCCATTATACTGGTATGCAAAACCATCCATTTATTAGACAAAATACACAAAATATAATCTATTTGTATGCCAAAATTTTGCCTTATTCTTGTTTGTCACTGTAATCTAATTGTGAGCAATTAAGAATCGTGTCAAAACCATTGCTCAACATTGCGGACACGTGCTGCTGCGATCGAGTCAAACGATACAATCGTAAGTATAGAATCAGTCTTGTCATCACTTTTACACACTTTTTCTTCATTGTCTAACAATGTTGTGGTGTAATTTTAAATTCAAATTGTTTCACAATGCATTCATTTTTTTTGTATTAGATGAATGAGGACAGTAAATAAAACACTTGGCGGTAGTTGCAACATGTGATTGACCTAATTTATTTTTTAAACACAGTCAAAATATGATTTCTACAACTAACACCATTCATGAATTTGCAATGCTGATGGTGGATCTTTAATAAACAATATATACAAAACAAATCTTTGAATAATACAATCTTCAGTTCTTCCTCGAACATACACCAATACTGTTTATTTCTTCCTCAGGAAAAAACAATGAAAAAATATTATAACTTGAGGTTTTTCCTGGTTCGAACCGGTGACCAACCTGGTCACTGGAATGCTGAGCAGTCCATTCGATCACTCAACTAGCCGCACAGGGCACCAATATTTTTTTTAATTCGCAATGAAGGCCTTTGGCTCAAACGTTCAAGAAGTAACTTTATTTTGTTAATGCAGGACAGACTACAATTTAAAAATTATACACCTCTGGTTGACATCTTGAAATATTTGAACAAACTATTGTCATCTTCAACCAACAACCTTGTCTGCATGGCAATGTCAAAAATCGTAAAAGAAACTGATCTGTGAGATAAAAGTCTAGGTTATCTTTAAACATACAATTTAAACTTAATATGTGAAGCACCCCTACAAAATCAGCATAAGGTTCAAACTTCAAAAATCTGAGTCTCCAACTTCTGTGAGAGCTGGTAATCCAGGATGTCAAATACTCTTCCTTACTTTAACAAAATGGCTTTACTCATCTTCCCATATTTTCCACACTTCCTCGTTTCTGATCAAAACTGTCCATTTATTTTCAACATTCTTGTAGCACACCAGTTATCAAAAACATTGATCTTCATTTACAAGTCTTTGGTAAAAGTTTACTCTCATATTTATATAAGATACAGAAATTACAATAGATCTATAAATTCAGTATCTATATTAAAACATCAATGTATAAGAAAATGAGCTTATTCTCACAGGTTTGACCTCCACTTCTAATGAAACTTCAGTTATAAGGATACAGAAAGTAGATGACAATAACAATTTTGATGATCCTAAGCTGACGGCTAGAAACGGCTACTTCTAAGAATAATAAATATCTTGACTGCAAAACAAACTTCATTTCATAACGGTGAAGACTAGAATTTATTGGTAAGCCTTCACAAAAATATAAGTGAACAGTTTCACTCCAATACAGAGCATCAAGAACAGAAAATCAATAATAATAAGCTGTAACATTTCCATAGTTGTAAAACAGACAAACAGACAAAATCGTAAATAAGTCAGACATCAAGCATAAAATATAACAATTAAAGACATCATCATAATCAAAAGCTTAAAGCCCCAAACGGATGCATAAGTGTAAAAGAAACACACATATGCAAAACACACAATACGTTGAATAATTTATTATTCATTTCATCATGTAAAACAATTAATCACTTCATTAATTTGTTTACAATCTCACAGGTGGCAAATCAATGATTATAGCTTTACTATAAATAGTTAACAAATCAAACCCTTGATAAAAATTAAACTTGGTTTACATATTTTAATAGCAAAAACTTTTAAAATAAAATGTTATTACAAAGAACTTCAAAATAAGATAGGGTATTTCTTTGAAGTTCTTTATAATAAGCATGTAAGAAACATTTTATTTAAACGTTTCAGTTGTGGAATATTCCAAATCAAGTGAACTACTTTGATAATACTGAATTATAGTATCCATTTTCTCTTCACTGAGACTTTATATGCAAATGTGCCATCCCATAATAATTTTAGTTATTAAGACTGAAATTAGTTATGCTTTAGCGTTAGCTGCACAATTTTAGTTTCACAATCAAGGCTTTAAAAGAGTACATGCTGCAGTTTAATTTTTTTATTCAAAAGCAAGATATTCAAACAAGAAGTTGAAGTTTTCTCACGTAAAAAAACTATTATATTAAAAATTTTGGTTATACTCGGATAAACAGTCGCAAATCATTTTTAATTTTTTTTATAGATCTTCATGAATTTTAATTTGAAGTCCTAATTTTCATCCCAACCGGAACACTAACTATGTAAATAAATCAACTATGCCATAACCCTATGATAATCAAGGGATCCAATAAACTTTTTTTTATTCATTTCAATATTTTTTTTACATAACGCCCATTAGCCCAGCCTTTAACAAATCAACGAATGTTTCTGGACAAAATGGTGCTTAGAAATTTGCTAATTAGATGCTAATTTCCTCTACGTTCATAACTTTTCTCTAACTGGAAGGTAGGCTTAGTGTTTCTGAAACTATACCTGTGTTCATAATGTTTTAATTTGGGATCGTTTATTATTACAAAAACTGTTAAAATAATTTGAGCCGTTTATCGAGAATAACCGAAATTTCAAACAATTATTTAAACGATTAATATAAACAGAAAAGATTAAACATTATTTCGCATTTGTAAAGAAAACAGAAAAGAGGAGCACACAAAAAACACTTACCCTAAAAGTGGACTGTTTCTTGCTAGGAACTAAGGTATCTTGAATTCCCCCCGAATAATATCGCATGAAAGAACGTCCCAGGTAGCCAGTCACCAGTTTTCCCTTCCCTAACATGTTGTCCACGGATATCCTGTTTAAAGCAGGGACATGTCAGAAAAGAAAAATACCAGCTCTATCATGTCTTATTCAGAGCTGTTTCTCCTAGAACTCTATATCTAATTGAACTATAAAAGAGTATAAATAATTTAGACAAAATCTTTTCAAATTCTCAAATTACCTCATTACGCATGCGACAATCCATTTAGAGCATTAGCCTACACAATCCGACTTGCAAAATTTGAAAAATTAAATTGATGACTAAAGTAAAGAGAAATAATAGAATTACAATAAGATGGAGAATTAGTTCAGGCTTTAATTAAAAAAAAGAAAATTGCAAACTAGCGTTGCTACATCCTCATGCTCATCATTCTAATACCAGCACTGCTGTCAAAATCGTCATGCATTTCTATTCCGTTAAAACTAAGTATTTTAGCTTGGACAATTTATGGAACATTGTTTTAAAATTTAAATAGGAAAAATAACTGAAAAAAAAAAACATATTTTCTCTACTACCAGTGGTGGAACCCAAGTTAGATATCGAAATAAAGGAAGGCTTTTAATGCAAGTACGCCATTTTTAATTAATATTTTGAATAACCAAATTAGGAGTCTTGAAATTGGATTTTATTGAATTTTGACAATTTAGAATAATTATTAGAATATAATGAAAGTTTACAGAAATAATCAAATATTTATGTCATAAATAATTAAAAAGTAGATCATATTAATTTACATTAAAAAAAATTAAAAATGTATCAACTTTTTTTTTAGTAGAGAGCCAATTCACAATACGCTAAGTATACAAGAGGTAGGGAAAGCTGTATAATGTAACATCTATAACTAAATAAGAATACAAGAATTAATCAAAATTATTTCAGAATAATTTGCATTTCATCATTAACCATGAATATTATGTAACATACAATAACAAAACATGTTGACATCAAATGCATATTTTAAATCTGGTAGGTCTATGTGTATATTGAATTCTATTAAAAATGGAAACTGATTACGATGATGTCCTGTCTAAATAAAAAATTTATTTTGCCTTAAATATACAATTTGCACTAGTAAAATCTGGGTTTAAAATGGTCACTTGCTTAAACGGAAATTTATTTTTGCCACTACCGCTTTGGTTTTATACAGATTTTAATGTATGCATTATAATGAATACAGTATATAGTTTTTATATTTAATTTCTTTGTTAAATTTGATCCAGATTTATTTCATTCAATTGTTTACATCACATTGCAATTTCTATTTTTATATTAAAAGTTGTAATCATAGAAGGGCCATGTAAACATGTATAGAAACAGGTAATTAGCTTAACGTAGGTAATTAAGGATTTTAGCATGCTATAGCTTTATAGACGTCTATATATTATTATGCTATAATTCAAGAATCGAATGATAAACATTTTAACTTTATTACTTGAGGTTGTATGCTTTTGACTAGTGTTGTTGTAATGTATCTGTATTTTTTTTTCCGTTGTCTCTCATGGATTTAAATGTCTTTGTATGGCAACATTGTTGTATTACCTCTATGAAGTCTTATTCATTAAAACTTTACACTCCAACTATCTGATTTTGTGGGTGCAGTCAGACTCCTGTTTAGTTTTCTGGAGTTTGTTTCCCAGCTGGGGAGTGTTGTCCAGAGTAACCTAAGCTTCCTCTACTTTCTAACATGGTTGGCAAATTTATTATTATTATTAACTCCTAGAACTGGCCACATTGTGATGTGCCATGAACAAGGGCCATGTCATAAAGAAGAACCTAGTATCTGTTACATATTTAAGAAGTGAGAAAAATCCTGGACTGTTGCATCTAACACTTTCCTCCGCTACATTTAGTAACCAAATTAAAAAAAAATGTTTATTGTGTGGTTCGCGTATAATGTATGTGCAAGGAAAATGGGAGATGTGTTATTAGTAATATGCCATGTTGGATCATTAGAAAAAAGCTTTGTTTATTTAAGTTTCATCTTTGCTGAAATGAGTTAAACTCCACCTTTGAAAATTATCAAACTTTTGCCTCATCCTTGAACAAGACTGATTGCAAAATTAATTTGAATTTTTTTTTTAAAAAAAAGAACTTTCATAGTGCTGTAAGATTTTCTGTATTTTTTTATTATTGTATCTTTCCGACTGGGAAAAAAAACTGTGTCCTATGTAACATTTTTTTGCTCTCTTTCATTTTGTTTTATTTATAATTTAATTCAGCTTCCTGTGTAGTCCATTTCTTGATTTAGGGGGAAGGGGGCGGATTGATATAATTTTTGTTTTTCCCACACTGTGTACATTCCACTTGTTGGGTATAGTACCCTCCTCATTAATTTTTCAGGGTTAAAAAAACCTTGGTTTATAAAAAAAACCTTGGTTGAAACCCACCCCTTCTCTTTTTAAGAGAGGAGGTGAATTTAATGAGCCTCATTGAATAATGGGGTGATTGAGAAACAGTTATATTTTTTTACACTCCTCTCGACGTCGTTTCGGAGCAGAGTCTTGGGTTCACTGTTGTGTTTTAGGGATTATGAGGATTTTTCTTAATAAGAGACTGGAGAGGTATAACAAAGATAGTTTTTGCATTTAATTCCTTCATTAAGTCTGACCTAGACTCATTAGATTCCATTGTTTACATCGAACTGCAACTTTAATTTTTATAGTAAAAGTTGTAATCATAGATGAACCAACTATTAGAAGTAACAAAGGTAAATGAAACAGCTAATTAGTTTAATAAATTGTAATTAAAGATTTTAGTATGCTAATTATATCTTAAGCCTATAAGTGTGTATTTAGACATAAATACACATGCATATGGGAAACAGACATTATTATGAAGATGGTGTCATTCAAGAATAGAATGATAAACATTTCATCATTATTCCTTGATATTTCTATGCTTTCATCTAGTGTTGTTGTAATGTATCTGTATTTCTATTTTCCATTATGTCTCATGGATTGATTCACCTTTGTTTGTATGGCAACTATGTTGTATTGCCTCCATGAATTTTTATTCAATAAAACTTATACTTCAACTATCCAAATTTGTGTGTGCAGTCAGTTTCATTTGTTTAGTATGCCGGAGTTTGCTTCAAAGTTGCTGAGCCATAGCGTATTTCAGGGTAACATGAGTTTCCGTTATTTTATAACGTGGTTGGCAAATTTATTATTAACTCCAAGAATATTCTCATTGTAGTAAGTATATGTATATATGTATATGTAAATATATATGTCTATGTAAATGTATACGTTGTATTTGCCATTGTTTATTTTCTTAGTGAAGTAGTAAATTTTGTGTTATCATAGCTTGATTAAACACACATTGTAAACAATATGAAAAATAATCAACTTACATTGCCTGTGCCGATTAAGTCTAATTTATTCATGTAATTCATTTTGCATGTTTACACACTGTACGTTAAACAAGAGAATGGCAGACATGTTGAGAAGAGTGCCTAGTCTTTGATGTGGCATTTATTTTCTCACGCTATGTTTCAAGCTTGACTAGCATACACTTTGCACGTTTAAAATTCCACTAAGAGGTTTAACGGGAGTTGGATAAAATTTCCAAAAATCAACAAAAAAAAATTATTGCACCCGTTATCATAGTGTTTGTGCATAATTATTTATTAACATAGTAGGAGTCAGGGTTTAGGTCAGGATGTTAGGACCATAGAAAAAAAGATAAACTACTATACATTTCAGTCATGTTAATAAAATAACTGCCCCTTGAAAGATTTAGTCTCTTTTTCCAGTGATGGCTCGATTTTATGTAATGTTTATTTTATTTTATCGCTGGATTGATGATGGTAGTTCAGAGACAGTTTGGCCAGCCTCACTAGTATTTTGTAAGGCAGTGGACATCTTTTTGAGTGTATATTTATGTATTCCAGTCCATGGGTTGCTGAGGTATATTATTTTCCTTATGCTGTTCCAGATTAAAAAATATTTGGATTCCAAATGATGTTTCAACTCATTATTTTTATTTATAACAAGGGATTTGCTATAATATACAAAGAATCTACTGTATAAATTATATAACAAATTATAATTACCTATCAACAATGGAGTTTTCTGTAATCCAATTAACACTGCATGTTTATGTAGGTAAAAGTCAAACAAACTTCTAGCTTGTTTTATACAAAATGTAATGTGTTCCTCTCTAAAATGATGACAATTTTATTTTGTACATACATTTTATTTGTGTTAACTTAAGTCTACATGTATTTAGTAAAATAATCTATTGAATTTGAGATTTGTATTGTATATTTTAATTTAATGTATATAGGTGAGTAAGCCAGAGACTTTTACACCAACAGTCTAAAATAACGACAAAGTTTTAAGTATTCGTCCTAAAAAAATTCTTAAGCAGAATTAAAGTTTCACTTTAAACCAAATGTTTTGGCATACAATTCCATGTTCTAACCACGCTATTAGTTATGAAAGAAGCTCATAGACGAGAATGAGTTTTTTCTATTTGAAGTATTAAACATTGACCTCTAGTATGATATAGGATCTAACTAAATATTTTTCATAATTTTTGGGGACGGTACGCTTTTGTAGCTAAGAAGGCTTAAACAATTTTGATATTTTTTTTAAACAAATATATAGATTAGAGACTTGCCTTCATTTTGGCATATTGGAAAACACTTTGTTGTCTATGGTTCGTGCTTGTTTTAGCAAAAACAGCCTCGTTAATCATCATTTACATCCTTATATCGCCGTTGCTGTTTAATACCACCTGGTGAGTTTTACTATAAACGTGACAGCTAGTTTTTTTTTTGAATGAAGGGTGGATTTTGGTGTGTCTGAAATAAATAGAAGTAGCCACCCAAAAACCCACAAAACCACCCTTCATTTAAGAAAAAAACAACTTGGATCTGAAATCGCTAAAATATAGCTAGTTTTAGAGAAAAAACTCAAACCTCGTTATGGTGCAGACTTGTAAGATTGTAAAACTAGTCCCTCTCGCATTTATAGTAAAACTCACCAGGGGGTATCTAACAACAATGGTGATGTAAGGATGTAAATGATGATTTACAAGGCTGTTTTTGCTAAAACGAGCATGAACCGTACACAACAAAGTGTTTTCCAATATGTCAAAACGAAGATGAGTGCCTAATCTATATATTTGTTAAAAAAAATTTATCAAAATTGCTTAAGTCTTATTGGCTACAAAAGCGTACCAGTCCCTAATTTATTATAACTAAGCACTTGAAAACAAATACCATATCTGCAAGCAGAAGGGTGGGTAATTCCTCTTGCCAAAAGCTTATTCAATCTATGCTCATAAGATAGACCTCCGAGTTGATAAGTTTTCTTTGTCATACATCAAAAATATGTTTGATATTATTGAAAAAGTAGTAAAGAATTTAATGTGGAAATGGGCAGGGTATCTAGTAAGTAAGGACGGTAATAGATGGAATATAGCAACGGTGGGCAAATGCGGCTCTTAGAGCCGCATGCGGCTCTTCGTTGAGTTTTATGCGCTCCCATTTCCATTGAAAACGAAAATTTAAATCCGTTATTTTTAAATTATTTCAGAACTTTATAAAAAGTTGAGTGCGTGTACTTATGTACACGCGTGAGAAGTTATACTTCTATTGCGTGACTAAAATAAAATTTTATTACGTATGCTCGATCCTTCGCTTTCTCTCTCGTTCGTTCCCTTGCATCAACTCTTTTATATTTTATTTTTATCATATTACGTTTTTGAAATAATTATTTTCTATTTTCTTTCTTTTAATTATATTTTCTTATACAATACATATTAATGTGCACTTTAACTAGCACTTAAGACTTGTATAGAATATGTAAATGTAAATACTAACTAATTGAATTAAATGAAATTTAAGTTGAATTTGGGTATTTATTTAATACTAGGTATGTAATTATTATATGGCGCTTTATAATTATGGAAAACTGGATTCCGGCTCTCATTGACCTCATACGTGCCCACCCCTGGAATATAGATATACTCAACTTGATCCCAAGGAATAAATAAAAAATGATTGTGAAGATGATCCATGTCAGGACGATCAAATAAAAATTAAAAAAAATACTTTGCACCATCTGGTGGGAATGAATTGCCGAATATAGAAATTCATAGGAAATATTGGTGAGGCCTTCATACAGTAATGGATTGAGAAAACCTAATGATAATTCATAAGGACTTGAAATATATATATTTGACTATTATTTTGTTAATTTTGGCTATTTATTTTTAAAAAACGTTTTATCCATGTAGGATTGTAGGCTCATGCAAAAAGTGTTTAATATGAAGTTAAAATATTCACATGTTTCTCGCTTAATATTTTATATTTTAGTTTAGCCTACATTAAAAATGAATTTAAACTTTTTTTACGTTATTATATAAAACAGGTTTAAATTTAAAATACTTTATGTGAAAAAGAAGTTTGAAAAATTAATATACTGGGTAACTTAAAACTAACCATTCATCTTATATGTATATTTAAAGACGAAGAAAAACAAGAACTTTATGAAATATCTCCAGATAAACACAAACTGATTGGTCGAGATCTGCAAGGAATGTTAAAAATATACTTAAAATAACAATCTAGCTTTATCAAAATTAGAAATCTAAGAAATTAATCTTTTAATTTATTATTTCATTTCTTTGTTATTTTTTTTTCTTTTCTAATTTAAAATATTCAAATTTTCACCCTCTCCGCTTTCTCTTAAGAAAATATATATTAAAAATATATTTACAATTACACTAAAAAGTACATTTTCACTTCAAAATGCCTTGATTAAAAAAAATAAATAAACTATTAATATTACTTAAGTTTCTGTCTCATAAGATAAATACGGACCTAATCATCAATCATTTTGTAAAAAATATTCAAGAATTTAAGTAGAGAGAGAGAGGGGAAAAAAAATACATATTATTCTTGAATGCAAAAGATAAGGAAACTATTTTTATTTTAATATAAAATTCTGAAATGAGAAATTTCAGATTGGAGTGATTTACATTAATTGATACCAGACTTTTTTGGCTTTCAATTAATTTTTAGTAGTTTTGGGGCGGTTTATTTCAGACTCAATATATTTGATCTTATAATCAAGTGCGTTTAGATTGGTTGACGAACTTAATTATAATTTCCCCCCCCCCCCCTTTAAAACTTCTCTCAAAAAAATCTAAATATTTCATCTTTCAGTAATTAGAAAGTGACTGTAGGCATTAGTGGGTAACTAATACAATAATTTAAAAAAAAAATGAGAGAGAGAAAGAAATATACATTTAAAAACGAATTTCAATTTTTGAGATGTTAATCTGTCTGCATATCTCATGTCATCCACATATTTATACATTGAACTGATGCAAAATGTATAAAAATATAATCGTTTTTAAGTCAGATTCCGTTATCTGCCCACCAATATGTCTGACGGTAATAAGTTGAAATTATCTAGATCGGCGCTCAGCAAAAGATTATTTCACCTCTAGATTATCCTAGGGTTCAGGGTTATGGTAAGGTTAGGACTGNTAGGACTGTAAAGAAAATATACTAAAATCGGTGAGAAAAAATATTAATTCCACACGCTACTACGTTTTAGTTGTCACGTGACTCCTAACATTAAATATGTTGATGGGCAGATAACGGAATCTGACCCGTTTGTATTTATTATTAATACTACACTACTACTACTACTACTCAGGGCCCACATTTTTTTGATATGCTTTTTTTTACGGGACCGCTGTTTGTGAAGATTTGATGATTTTATTTTTTAGTTGTATCAACATTTTGTTGACCTTTATTGAATATATGGCCTCTTACTCAGGCTTATGGGGGCCCTTATCAAGGCTTAAGGTGTGATAAGGCTTTGGCCTAGAATTATGCAGTGTGGCTGAGGGTTCCCTCGCTTATAATAATAACCAGGCAGTTGTGAGAATCATGCAT
>PXIH01S0015844.1:12210-24684 GCA_003024985.2 Euperipatoides rowelli
AAGACATTGGTATATTACAAAATAATCAAAAGAAAGATAGAGTATTATTAATAAAGTCTTTTTTCTTTGATAAAAAACAATCAAGTTCTTTTTTAAAACTATTATAGTTTCTACATAATTTATTTCTGCTCATCTTTATTGACAATCCTATAGGGTCTTTAACATCTCATTATCTTTATTGTAGGCTATTAGATTTTATTTTATATCTGGTTCATCTATACAAATAAACTTTTGTCTTGTTGATTACCTAGTCTTTTTACAGTATCCCATTTGATTTTAATTCTGACTTTTATTTTTGAAATCTGATCAATTTTTGTCAATTTTTTTTTTTCGTAGTCTAACATATATTTTTTTTTATTTATGTTTTATTTGAACCACCATTATTATACTATTCAATTTTAAGAAAATTGTAATTGGCAGTACAGTAGCCTACTAATGTACCGTACTGTAGATAAGTATTACCTATTTAAAATAGAAATAACTTTTTTAAAAGGACAATTAATGTTGGACCGAGAAAACGGTTGTCTAAATATTTTGGGTTTGTATTTACAAGTAAACAATTTCATGCTGACGGTATTTCAATTTACCCACTTTAGAATAAGCCAATAACAAGAAGTCAACAGGTTCTGTATCCATGATAAACACTGATCAAAAGAGTACCGTAACGATTTAATCAAGAATTTCACCGAAACTCATTACATAGACAATTAAAAAAAACGACAATTTAGTTAGCCATTCATAATAACTAAAAGTATTTAAACATGTCATGTTTATAAAGTTTTTTTTTTTTAAATATATATACAGTATACAATTTCTACAATAGCAGTAAACCCATGAAAAAAGATCAACATTAACTAACCTCTTCCACGTTCCTCCTCGGTATGTGCAGGAATGAGAGCAATAATTTCAGTTTAACATGAGATTGTAAGTCCAAAAAACAATTATAAATGTTCCGCAAAACGTCTCGATTAAGTTGAGAGCAAATACTGCTGCCAGACCACAAATCATCACTTGAACCTAGCTTATTATGAAGCCACAACGAAGTGTCGCTGTCACGGACCGACGCCATTCTAAAAGTTTACGCCATGACAAGCTCCGGTACGCCGCCATTTAAATGCTGATTAAACTAAAAATTAATAAAACACATGAAAAAAATAATATTTTCTATACAATGATTTGAAACTAATTATAATAAAATTATTCCTTAATTATAGCTTGTATATAGTTTATACATATATTTTAATTTTAATTTTTTTTTTCTTTTATCTTTTCTGCGTAACTGTTTTTAGATCAACCATCTTGAAAATCAATTACATCCAAAAAAAAAAAAAAATCAAGCGTATTAAATTGGATATTTGAATTAGAATAACGTGATATAAATATATAATCACTAACTTTAAATTCAAAAGAGGTGAATTAAATTCTTACGTAAGAATCCCATTAAACATATAAATGGCCTAGTTTGTTGAAAAAATGAGAAAAATTATTACACTAATTAATTTTAAAAGCAGGCCTAGACCATTTATAGAAAAATTACCTCAACTATTTTTCTTATCGAAGCTTGCAAATAATAGGCTTACATGGTTACACTATAGTTTTTTTTCTTCAAAGCCTAATTATCCTCCGTTAAACAATGCAGAACTAGAAGAGTCATTTGTCCGTGGTAGTGGTCCCGGAGGTCAAGCAGTCAATAAAACTTCAAATTGTGTGGTATTGAAGCATATATCAACTGGAATTGTGGTCAAATGTCATCAATCTAGATCGCTGTTTGAAAATAGAAAAATAGCTCGTAAATTATTGCAAGAAAAATTAGACATCCATTTTAATGGAGATAATAGTTATGTGTCCCAGTTGAAAAAGGAAGAGATGAAAAAGACAGCACAAAAATATAATCGTAGTGTATCGAAATTGAAAAAAATAAAAGCTTTCAAGGAGAGAGAAGGACTTGACTGATTAACCTTATAAATTTATCTAAGCTAGGTATGTAAGAAAAAAAAAGACATTTGTGATGAATATTGAAGAAATACATTTTACTTATTTCAATTGTGCAGGTCCCTATCCCTTTAAAATACAAAAATGTAATAAATAGGCTACAGAATAAACAGTTAAAAAAGATTGCATTAAGCATTTTGAATATTTGAAAGACGTCTGTTTTCATCAGTGGATATGTTCTTAGTAAACAATTTCAAAGTTAACCTAAACAGCAAATTGGTATAAGGCTGAAGCAGCTTATCTTTAAGTGAGAAGAAACTGTTTAACTTATGTCAGGTTTAATAACATATAGTAATTAGATTAGATTAGATTTTATTAGCCAAATCTTCATTACATAAATGGTTTTCAAGATTCATTGTGATAGTATACCTTTAACTCAGCTGAGCCATTGCCTTCAAACATTTGTTAATAAGTACAATGAAGGGCCCCTGGACTAGAAATCCAGGCAAGGCCTGGTTATATTTTTGATAACCTTTTTTTTTTTTGACTTTTGGAACACTTAGGTATTACAAGCCTACTTTTTTCATAGGTTTTTGTTTTTTTTTGTTTTGGCAAGTAGGCCTATTTTGTTACTTATGTAGTATGATTGCGAATGAGTTTAAAACCCTTTCCTGCCCAATGGCTATATTAGCCAGTTGCATTTCCCTTTTTTTTATAGCTTAATAATTACCCAATTCGTCATTACTAGATATCTGTTGCAAACTCTAAGAACCTAGAATAAATTATATTATCAGCAATAGATGATAGCACATAGCCTACTGGTTCTTTGAAAAATTATGTTAAACATTGCTGTGTCCTCATTTTTCTCTGCAATGTGGCTACTCAGTTTTACAAAAATATAAACAATAATTTCTACTGTCTAAACTAATGATTTAATTTTACTTTTGTTATAAAGCCCTAAAGAATGTAGATAACATGAAAAAAAAAATATATAAATCCTCAAAATTTGTTAAAAATCAGTGATAGCTATTTCAGTAGCCAATGGGCCATAATGGTTACAGATTTATGCCTATGATATTTTTATTTTTGAGTTCTTTCTATGAATTTTTCTGTTATTTTGATTCAAGTAATTATTGTAGAATTTTATGATTGTATGATTCAAAATCTCTACATCATTTGGAAAAGACACACAATGCTGGAGAACATGAGATATGCCAAAACCGCCCAGTGAAGCAACATCTTATTCTCCATCAGTCGATGTGGAATACAAACTAAGAGTAAATTCCTGACCATTACATTATTTAGAATTTTTATGATCATCTTGAATTTCAAAGCAATATTTATAGAGTCCAACCTGAACTTGAAGGGTCTAGTACTATACAGGGCCAATAACATTGGAAGAGCTCAGAAAGTTTTGAGGATTTATCATGTTTATGGATATTGTTAGAATATCGTACAAATGAAAATATTAGGCTCAAGCAACTGCTCAAACCCCTATTACATCAACTGTCAGCTGCAATAGATTGAATGAAATATTCTGATGTTTCCACTATATGCTGACAATTTAATGGAACCACTTGATTCATATAAATATGATCGCCTTTATAAAATTTGTCCTTTGATAGAACATATTTTAAAAATGTTCTAAAGTAGCTGTGAGTTACCTGAATCACATCATTCTGTAGATGAAATGATGGTACCATTTAAGGGCCGCATTGGATTTAAAGTTTACATGGAATAAAACCTGTAAAATGGGGATATAAATTATTTGTTCGCTGTCATCAAATGCAGTAAAAAATGCTATTCGATATGCTAAATATAATCACTGTCAAGTGTTTATAAACATTCAGCACCCTCCAAGATGTAAATATTATGGATGTAAAAGTGGAACCAAGTTTGTTTGCTCTAAATGCAAAATCAGTCTCTGTGTAGACATACTGTAAATTCGTGTTTGTTAGGTTTCATACCATTTCTTCATGAATGCTTACTGGAACTGTAGTAGCCATGCTGAAAAACATAATAAATATTTTTTTGTTTGATCTAAATGCAAAATTAGTCTGTGTCAGAAATATTTCATGTATTATTAACTTTAATATCATTTTACCATAAATGCCCACTGGCAACTGTATTAGCCAATCTGAAAAATGTACCGTAATAAATATTATTTTTTTTTTCAAAATTTTTTTTTCTCCTTTGTTGTATTGGATCACAAAAAAGTTGTGAACAATTTTAGTCTGGTAGTTTTGCTATGGGCATTAAAGGGTTAAAGCTTTTTTAGGGGGGAAGTACCAGAAAATAGTAGAATTAATAATGTAAGATTTAATACTGGTACTAGTCAATTAAATTAGTAGGCCTATATTAAATGAAATAGGAAATTTAGACATTGTCTGTAATTGTAGTAGAGGTGAGAAATTTAGGAATTAGTGGTAATATTGCAGGCACAACAATAGTAAATTTTGAGTAATAAACAAAATGGATGTTAATTTCATTGAGATGTTTTTATAGAAGTGTTAGAAATAAATGATCAGAACTTGAGCTAGTTATTGCTCTAGAGATATTTGAAATTATAGCTATTACTGAGACTTGGGCAGATATAAATGATGAGATTCTGAAATTACCAGATAAATTTTTTGGGAGAGATAGGATTGAAAGACAAGGTGGTGGTGTGTTATATATAAAAGAAGACAATAGCCTACCGGTATTGTTTTTGAAAGGTCTGATATAAATGAGATTGGAAAGGATGTGGAATCGGTGTGGATTGAATTAGAGGAAAGAAAGGGGGAAAAATATTGTTAGGAAATTGTTATAGGCCACCAGGAGTTAATGTATTATATGCTAAACAATTAATTGTATATGCACTTCTAAGGGGGAAATAGTTATGATCAGATTCCGTTATCTGCCCACCTTATTTTGTGGAAAAATATTAGATATGGACGGTGAATAAACAGCTAACCACATGCTAAAAAGCGAAAGTCGCCTTTTAGCACACGATCTGGAGTTGTTTGCTCACCAGATCTAATATCCTTCCACCAATATGTGGTAGGATACCAGGAAAATTCAGCCTTCTGATACGATTATCAGGAAACCGATCTTTCTAGGTAAACAATCGGGCCAAGAACATATTAGCTACTAATTTATCAAATAGGTGATGTGATTTTATGACCTGGAGATTTGCCAATGTATATAAATCTAAAGTTGCCTGATCATTTAAAGTATTATTTATAGGTTTTTAGAGTTTATCCTAGCAAATATTTTACATTTTGAATTTTTTAAAACTTCTGAACTATAACAAACATAAATAATATTTTTCTGGATTAATAAAGACTAAAGCTAACTTAGCTAAGTGACGTTATTTAGACCCAAATGGTCAATTCCTCATGCTTGTGGCATTTCAATCGTGGTTGAAATTTTTCGGTTTTGTTCTGCAATATCACGTTTTTATTTTTTTTTTTTTATTATTAGAAACCTAACCTTTACATTACCCTGAACCCTAACTACATGTGATCCATGGTGGAAGAAGCTTCTTCCATAGGGTTGCCAGATGTCCTCTTTTCACAGGACATGTCCTCTTTTTCAACTAAAAAAAACGTCTGGGAGGATTTTTTTTAATAAGCCTATTTTGTCCTCTTTTCTAGCATTTTACAATTTTTATTCATTTTTCACATGTTAAAAAAAAAAAAATTTGTCTAATAATTTATTTGACACGTTTTATTTATTGTAGCTCCTGTGTTTGTCTCGACTAAATAAAATTGGTTCTTCTGACAAATAGGCTATGACAAAAAAATTCAAATGAAGATTAATTAATATAAAGNTAAAATTATTTTATAAATTGCATTAACTGTGTAAATTTCACTTGTGAAAATGTAACAAAACATTGTTTTTTTAAACATATTTGTTGCTTAACATGATTGTAACTTTTAGAATTAAATATGTTAGGCCTACTATCCAAAATTCTAAAAGTGTTAATTAATAAAGAATAGTCCAGTGGTGACATGATAAATCATTTTAGTTGCATAAGTTGTTGTTTTTTTAAAAAAAAAAGAATAAACATTTCTAGACACTTTGGTTTAGGCTTAACCTCCCCCCCCCCCCTTCCAATGAAGTGGCAACTATAAACTACAGTTTTTTTTTTTTTTTTTTTTAAAGTCCTCTTTTTTGGATTCTTAGAATATGGCAACCCTATTCTTCCATCATGATGTGATCGGCCTACTAGAGTTCAGCCAGAGCAGTTGGACTAAACCTCAACTCCTAGTTACCAGGTTATATCCGGGTTTTTTTCAAAGTTGGTAGTTAGTGTTATATTTTCTGAAAGGGCATTACTAGATCTACAATTTTAGATTATTTTTGGAAAAATATTTTAGGATTTTCATTCATAAATTTAAACTTTAGGATAGCGTTTTCAAAATGGCCATAATTAACATTAAGTAGATAGGAATTTTCCTCTTTTGGCCCTCCTGCCGTTAATTTTTATTTTCTAATTTTTGTTGATAGTTTCCCTATCTAAAGCAGATATTCCGATTCTGATTATATACAGTACTTTTTATTTTTGTAGGATAATTATTTTTAATTTTATCAAAAAATTCAAGCATGAAGCTAGTCCTATGTTAAAAATTTTACCATAGGAAACTGGTGATCTTCCTTCACATGGTGCTAGTGGCTTCAATTTTCAAGATTTCTTAAAACCTTTTATAATTTTTCTTATCTAAATCGACCATTCCGATTCTGAATTTATGAGCGGAATTTTGATGTGAGAATTATTTTTCGTTTTACTATTTTTTTAAGCATAATTCTGTTTTACATGTTAAATTTTAACATGGGGGAATAGGTATAGTACTTCCATTGTGTTTTTATGAATGGGGATTTTGTTTTTTCTTGGAAATAGTTATTTTTGGCCTATAATTATTACATATTCCTAATAATTTTTCACAAGCAGTTTTCTAATTTATCTATTAGGCTACTTTAGATTTTATCAGATTTTTTAAGCCTATCAATATTTCCTATAGTAAATTGATAGGCTTTGATAATAACTTAGAATTTTCAATTACATTGCTTGTTGAATTTTCTTATAATGAGTGATTCTCAACTGCAATCGTCCTGTGTTCCACAGGAAGAGGAATCACAAGATTCTGTGATGTCATCTAATATAACTCCCACTAATCCACCAGCGGACTGCCAAATTAATAACATTGACAATAAAATTAGTGCGTTCTCTGAATCATCCAGCGATTCTAACTTTGATGAGAGTCTAGATCTAAGTAATGACTCGGACTCCAAATACCTTTTAACTTCTATTAAAAATTCTGTAGCTGTCTCCATCCCTCTGGGCTTTGTGACTATCCGTGATCCATTGGATGGATCAGAGTATACCTGATGAGCAAATGGTAATGTCTTCCCTTCCCACGTCCGGGGGGCCAATTTCCCTTTCACCAATCATCAACTGGGAATGGGAACAAGGACCTTGATTAGCAAGTGGATATTCCTCGTGGTCAGGAACTTCTTACTGTCACCCCCCACCCCCTAAGAAGGTTAGGGGAGACTCTGAGACCATCAAAAATAATATCCTTGAGAAAGATTTATATCTCTTAGACGACAGACGTACTGATTCACCATGCAATCCTGATTGGGAAGTTGACGAAGTTACCACAGTTATTGATCATCAAGTTCTGATTATGTCTCCACAGGCTACAAAACGTGCTGCTTGTGACTTTTGTAGAGATAATATACCCTCAATAATTGGCCTTACTTCCTCTATTAAAAAAACACATAGGAGGAAGAAAAATTCATCACCCTATCAAATGAGTGTTCCTTACAACTATCCTACTACTCCCCACCCCAGGAATCTTTTTCATAATGATCATCCAAAAACTTCTAGCCCATATAATGGAACCTTCATTAATATTTCTAATTCAGTTAAGAGAACTTTCTCTTCTGGCAGTTCCAAATCCACTAAAATCATCCCCTCTTCTCAACTGCCCCTCCCATAACCCCCCCCCCCTCTAAAAATTACAACTATCAGTCTACTATAATCCCCCTACCTCTCCCTCCAGAATCTGAATCTTCTCATAATCCATCCACTTCGGTTTCTGCTCCTGGTCTCGATCTGATTTCAAATGACACTACAATTGAATCTGCTGAAATTGAAGGATATCTGCAGGCATCCTTTTGGGTGCCAAAAACCTTCAGATATTCTTTTGAGGACTACCTTGCTGCCACAGAGCAAGTAGTTGGCAAAGATAAAATTGAATTTTTTAACGGCGATGATCGTACATGAATTGAAATAACTCTTAAAAACTCTAGCCTTGTTGATACCATCGTCCAACAAGGATTAGCTATTGAGGGTGCCTGGTTTAAGGCATACCAGCTTTATGAGAAGCCGGTGCTCCTTGCCTTAAATAATGTTGCTCCTATCATCCCCCATCAGTCACTATGCAATGCCCTCCAGCATCTTGGCAGATGCCTCCCTGAAGACTGCCGTTTTGTATTTGCCCCCTGTGAGGACCCTGATCTCAAACACATAAAGTCCCACAGGTGGAAAATTTGGCTCAGGATGCAAAAAGAATTTGACATCCCTGAGTCAATTGAGGTTAATTTTGCTGGCAAATCTTTTTGAATTGGAGTTTCTGATGGTGTGCCCAAATGTTTTGGGTGTGGGAAGCGTGAGCATGTGAAGAGCTCTTGTAGAGCGAAGAAACCTGCCACAAGTGATGCCCTTCAGTCTGTTGCAGATGCCCCTGCTCCCCACGTCTGGTATACAGGGCAGCCTGTGGAAAAATGCTCTTGTCTGAAACTTGATGTCAACTCCTAAACCTCAGTCTTATGATTCTAGACCTGGTATATCTGGCTCCAGACAAGGTATTAATAATAATAATTGAAAAATCCAAGTTGATGACTCTGTTTCAAGGATTAATAAAGCTCCGCACAACAGAGACATTGTTTCAAACTCAAAGATCCCCAATCTGGCAGAGGAAGGTTTTCCATCTCAGGGTGAGAGTTTTAATGATGGAATGTTTATATGAAAACCTTCCCTCTCTCTGAAAACACAGTATCCACCACTGGATAGTTGTTATGATCCCCCTCCCAGTGATTGTGTGACTAATGACGAAGATGAGAGTGAAGATGACGATGATGAATTTCAAATTGGAGAAGAACATAAATATTTTTTTTGCTGTGGAATCAATTTATTCAGATGCATGGCAGGCTAAACTCAAAACAGGTGAATTTCCGAGTAAAGCCTTAACTGAGATTAATGTAGATAAGGCGCTTGAGGTTTCCCAGGATAAACGTCATGTTAAATTTTTCAAAAAGGACCCCAAATTTGAACCTAATTTTGATCCTTGCCAGAGTTTGGTGATTTGGAAGGGAGAGGGGGATGATGATAAAATGATTAATTTCTGAAGGTGTATCCTCAGTGTGCCTAGGTAAGAGGGACTGCAGAGCTGAGGATGTGCTTCACTGTATCTCCCTGCAACTGCATGGTGCGACGGGGCCCCATGCAGTGCTTACCTATGGTTTGCCTACCTCGTGTCCCTGTCTCCTCTTTCCCTCCCCTTATTGGTTGGCTCTTGGTAATATGCTAAATTAAAATCATAATTTTTAATGGATGGTTCTGGAGTTGATATGATCGACTGGCTTAATTTTGGGATGTTATAGTGAGCATTAACTTCCTAATACAATTTGACAGATATCAGGGTCATAGTGCACTTGTGCAAACACAACTAAAGGTTTATAGCTGGATTTATCACTGGGCGTCATCCTTACCGATGGAGGGTGGGCGATGGGGGATATGGGAATTTGCTGTTGTTACTATTGTTTGGCAGATCAACCTCCCTCTCTTTCTCCCCTAGCATGAATATGTGAGTGGGAGGTGCCTCTTGTCGCCCCGTCGACAGAAATGTCTATAAACGACCGCTTATCTGCGGTGGGTCAGTGGAAGCCATTTTAAGGGGTCTTGACTGTTCTTAGCGAGTCTGCCTCGGCACTGGATCTCTATGAGGTAGAGTGCTGTATCAATTGTACTCCGATAATTTTGGAGGTGTGACTTGTGGAGGAGACATATACGGAAGTACCTGATGATCCCTTCATTGTGGGTTCGACTGCCTTCGTTTCCTCCCCCCCCCCCTTCTGTAGAGAGTTGATACCCATCATTTAGGTTCTATCTGATATGCCTTGTCATAACTAGACACCTAGTGACTGAATGATTTGCGTTGCTGGCCCTTTCTGCATAAGTCGTAGTGTTATGGCTGATGGCTATATGTGATATCCCAGATAGTAATCATCCTAGTGTCAATTACCTTTTAACCAATAATCCATTTAAATTTTTTCAAATATTTTAGATGCCTAATCAATAATCATTACTAATTTTTCGAATCATGTTTAAGACACTGCTTGAGATTGGTGTTTAGTGCTGCAGCCAAGTCTTTCATGTACTGGCTTTGTGGTGGTACTAATTGACGTAGGTGGTGTGGAAGTTCCTAAAAAATTAGAGATTCTCCACAAAAGAGATTGGATAAAACTTAATGCACCTATTCAATTCTCATAATTGAACATGTTAATATTTTAGCCACGAAATAACTGTTTGTATAAATGTTATCTTAGTTTACTCGTTTTGAACATCGTTTCTATGTCACGTCCTGTTTTTATGTTATTTTTAGTTTTTTAAAATGCATCTCATTAATCCTCTTTCCCTCAATCCTTTCATCTCCCTATCCCCTCTCATCGATACGCTTAGGTGCCTTGCCTTAATGAGGATTAAACCCCCACCCTTGAGTATCGAATGGTGTTTTACTTGATATGTATTAAGTTACTAATCATACACTGAGAGTCCTGTAGCCTTCTACTCCTTTGGAAGGGATGTGACTCTTTGGCCTGCTCCTCAGCAAAAAACCGGGAGTCACCCGTTATCTCTTCCCTGCAGGACATCATTGGGTTAATTCAATGCAGAGGAGTTTGCATCCACCCTCTCCCCATCCCTTTTCTATTCGGGGGTAGCCGAATGAAGACTAGGGATCCTCTCATATTTCATTTTCACCACCATATTTTTAATCATTTTGTATTATTTCAGGTAATTCATTTTTCAGTTCATCGTTCTTAGAAAGTACATGCACAATATTAGAAAAAAAATAACTATCATATATCTTCTGTCGTATGAATATCTATTCATTCAACTCTTCATCTTTTGACTTTATCTCTATCAGTAAAAAGTTTTTGATTCCTTGCACTCCAACTTTCGGGGCCCAATACTTTCACCCCTCTACCAAGGTGGAAGTATCCCGGATGAGGAGGCAGGATGCCTACAACCTAAGTTACATGTGAATACAGGTAAGACTCAGTTTACGTTCCCCCCATAGACTATGGCCTCTACAACTGGTGTTAGAAATTTAATAAATAAAGCACTGACCGAATCCAAAAAGGATGAAGGGGTTAGCTAAAATATGTTTTAGCTTATATAAAACATATTTTAGCTAATCTTTCTACATTCATGTGAAATAATGATATATTTATTAAGTTTTAGTACCGGTACCGGGATATTTTCAGGCATTACGATCATATTGACAATAATGAAAATAATAATCCGCATATTAAGAAAGTAAATTATTTATTCAAATTATTTATATTTTTTCTCTTCAAACTATTAACCCTTTTTCTATTCTTTATATTAATTATATATTTATTAAGTTTTAGTACCGGGATATTTTACGATAATATAAATGAATTGACAATTCATGAAAATATAATCCGCATATTAAATAAATTATTTATTCTAATTATTTAAATAAATATGTTTAAAACATTTAATGCTATTAATAAACTAAGACTGAAAAAAAAAAAAGAGTGAAAAAATAATAATATTGGTGGGCAGATAACGGAATCTAACCAAAAATTTTATGAACAAGAATATAGCGAATAACATTGTTCATCCATGCTATAATTGAGTGAAAAAAAACAGCAAATTAAATAAAAAAATTGGCCAATGACAAAAACTAGGAATAGTCGTAAAAATCAAGGCTATTCGTGGACCCCATGGTTGAAGCTAACAAAACACTTGAGAAATATCAATAAAGTTTCAGAACTGCAAAATACAGCTGTCTTCCAAATTCAATATAAACTGCATTTGTTGTACAATTTTTACATTTAAATTTTTTTAAAAAGGTGGTTCAATTGTCAGTCATATCAATGTTTTCGAATCTTTGCTGTTTTGGTACAGTATTCAATGCTTCTGTCAAATTTTTATTTTGCAGAAGATTGGTGTCTATTATAAAAAAAAAAAAAAAACTTAGATTCAAGATTTTTGTACAAATTAATTTTCTTACGTGATAGTAAAATTTCTGAATTCTTTGTTAATATTGATGTGTAAAGTTAACCTATTCTATAGGTTTATATTTAAGTGCATTTACTTGCTGTTTTTATTCAAACAGAATATTGTACAAAGGCAATTTTTTGCCTATGGTATCTTAACATATATAAAACTCAACTGTCCATCTGTTTGTCTGTCCGTCCGTCCGTCCGGTTGGTCCTTATGCATTCCCACAGTTTTGAAGCTAC